>FMBT01000293.1:600000-769314 GCA_900095095.1 Fragilariopsis cylindrus CCMP1102
TTCTTACAGAACGTTGTAGCAGTATAGGAGACTACCCCAACCTCCCTCTTTTTTTATTTATCTAAAATAAATAGAAAAACCATTGACATATACACACGCATAGAAGTTGACAATGGTTGCTGATGGTTGCTAATTTTAGTCATTCTTGAATCGTTTTTTTTGTTTTATTTCAATATTACATAGGGTGCTCTCCTCAGCTTCATTAGCAGCACGGGACTTGTATCACTGTCTGATGCTTTATTACCTTTTTGTTGACATTATGTTTCCCTTAATCTAGCTAGAAATACTGTCTTTGTAGAATGATGGTACTGAACTACTTGATTATATTTGACTTGTATATGCATTATTGATTACTTAACTGATCTTGGTGAATAGGGATTTTGCTTTCTTGTCTACAAAAGAGCCAAAAGCCCATCCTTGTAGGTCCAGAGAATACATAGCCCTGATGTCACATCATTTTCCAACCACTCCATCCCGAACATCATTAATTCTACCAAAAACAGAAAATATTACAACAAAGAATGGAGAGAAAGAAATTAGGCACCCAACCAAGAAGGTTGGTAAATGCTACCACTAACTGTTGTTGATTATGTTGACTAAAAATCATTGCTGATACTATGCATTATTTGGGTACATTGTACTATTCTACTATTCTAGGACTTAAAAAATTGTAGAGAACAAAACAATAATATTGCGTTTTCCGATTATGAATAGAGGGTCGAGGGAGACGCGATTTCTATTTTTGTTTTGCTCAATTTTTATTTCGGAGCACGTTCTTGAAACAAAAAATGACCATGTAAATCTTTCTCACAAGATTGATGTTTGATGATTGAGTGATGATCATTCTTGCTTTCTCACATCTAATAAATATTATTAATTACGATTTACTTCAAATACTCCCAAGAATGTCAACAATTTATCTTGTTACCGGTGGCGCTCGCAGCGGAAAGTCTGGTTACGCCCAGCATCTATGCGAATATCTATCTCCAAAACCAATTTATTTGGCAACATCTAAAGTATTCGATAACGATGAGGACTTTGCCAAACGTGTTTTAAAACACCAAGAAGAACGAGGCGACGAATGGACGACGATTGAAGAACACTTGGAACCTAGCAAGCATTTGGAGAAACTAAAAGGTCAAGTTGTTATGGTGGATTGTTTAACTCTTTGGCTTACAAATTGGATGATGAAGGAAGGTCTGTTTTCTCTTGATGGAACAAAAACCGAGGAGACTGCTGATTCCGGAGTTCAAGATGCTTCAGAAAGGGCACTGAAAAAGATAGAACAAGAGGTAACAACTAATCAACAACAACAACAACAACAAAAAGTGATGCATCAATCATCAAAGAAAATTATAGAATAATCTCATCTTGGTTTTTTCTCTTCACGATTTCTTGCCTTTTGCCTTCTTACTGACCATTTGAAATATATCTTGTCATGTACTGGCATAGTTTGATAAATTGACAGAGCCATGGAATTGCACTTTCGTTTTTGTCACCAATGAATTGGGTTCGGGTACTCATCCTCACGATCACACGTCACGTAAATTTGTCGATGCACAAGGGTGGTTTGCTCAATACGTTGCTAAACGATCTAAATATGTCATCCATATGGTTTGTGGATGTCCCAACGTATTGAAGGGACCACCATCGGCACCTGGACCATTTTCACCGACATTATCATTAGCGGTCAGTAACAGTGGAGGACTTGCTTCCCCTACAATAGACGAAGCAAACCGAGCCGATATGTTAAATCATTATCTATCGAAACGAGATATAGCGATGGATCCGAAAGGATACTTCAAATTAAAAATTGACACAGAAAAAAATGTAATCCAGGCATCTTATCATTCTTGTATTATCAATGAGAAGGGCGATTTTTTTGATCTAGATGGAAATCGTTTACATTGTCACGGTAAATCTCCAGAACCCATTAAAGTTTGGAGTGCGAGAACAGCCAAAGAATTGACTATGCAAGTATTGGAACATTGGGAAATGGCTGCGAAGGTCGTATCCGTAGGTCACGGTAGTTATCTTGGACGGGAAGCACAGAAGGCAGAAACTGCTCTATATAGCGGAAAAACGTATCGACAAGATTAGAAATCAATGGCTAGCTATTAATAAGTTAGTAGAATGTAAAATTAATTCAGTTATATGAAAACTATTGTACTTGTATTTCGACTGATCAATCAATAAAACAGCATCTTCTTCTCTCCTGTACGTAATGCTATTGCTGCTGTAGAGCTATAATATTTATAGTTTTCAAGTATTATTTCTACTGTAGGCAAGTAAAAAATCTGTCTAAGAAAAGCCTAGCTCCAGTGTTCGTGTTCTGATAAGTTACTGCATAGCAGCTGAATATTTTTTTTGCGGAAACCCTTAAGCCATATGTGTGATTGAATTATTTATATGTCCGTGACTGAAATCACATACAGTATAGTCCTACCTATATTTTAATACCTATTGAGTACCCTGTACAGTATTGAGTATTGTGTACAGTGTATGTAAAAAGTACAAGACAAAGCACGTTCTACAGTTGTCGTATTATCTATACGCCAAGCTATCACCCCATTCCGACAGAATATTCTGATTTGAGAGCTTACCGTAACAGAAGATGAATACAAGTACCAGATTGCTCCAAGGAGAGCTGAAAAAATAAAGAAAGAATATTGCATGCGATACAAAAAAGACTCTGACCGCTTCTCTTACTCGAGCATTATTACTGGTCTCTGCTGGATATATTCAATCTGACGGACGATACGATACGAAATTATACAATACTTAGATACGTATCCGTCTTCAAAGCTACAGCGAGCAGCATCATGTTGCCGATCTCGTTGCGCATTGTATATGCCCTCAACGCTGCAACCTTTCAGCTCTCAAGGTAAGTGGATATGAGTCAAGTCCCGTCCCATCCTATAATCTTGACCTGTCGTCTCCCCCCTTACATCTTATTTCCTTTTTGACCTCAAGCTTGGCATTACTTTCTATCGTGAACACTAGAGTTGGCATCCCTGCGGTATACCTTCCAGCTTATGGCGCAATTTCGTTCCTACCCTACAGTCTCCGCCCTATTTTTGCTTGGGTTAGTTCATTGCTGCTGAGTGATAGAAAAAGGACCAAGAAAAACAGCAATAGACACGACAAACTTCTTTTTCCTGTTCTATTGCTGACGAGTTTGACATTCATTGGAACAACTTTCATTCCTTCTAGTGAAGGCATCATTTTGTGTTTCATCTGGGGTTTTGTGAGAGGTATAGCTGAAGCTTGGAACGATTTTTTACTCGGCATGGTTGTTATAGAATTGTCCGAACGTGAAGCCACTTTGTTAATTTCGCCTTGCGATGACAATGAAGGAAATACGAACTACGACCACGCTGTTTCCGTCAATACAGCTCAATCTTCAACGGCGAACAACATCGGATCCTTTGTAGCCTCAATTGCGACATTTTTATTTTTCTCAAAAAATAAGCACCTAGGAAATTCTGTCGCGAATACTCTCCTAGTTGGGACAGCAGCGATATTTCTATTAGCATCTCTTGTCTCACTGAAGTATCAGTTAAGTATCGGAAATTCATTTCCAAATACTTTGCTTAATTCGTCTACAACTACACATCACTACGATACTATTGACAACAACGATGAAGGGGGTGTAGTTGAGAATACATCTATCCCTGCAAAAGATGATATGGGTCATACTTCTTCTTCTTCATTTCAGCAACAACCATCGCCACCGGGACTGGACCAACCAGAACCGGCTACAAATGACGATGAATTGGAACCGACTACCAAACATCAGCAGCAAATTATGGAAGTCTCGTCATTGGTAGCTTTCCAAACGCTGTTAGCGGTCTCAGCCCTTCGAAAGCCCATTATTTTGATATCAAATCAGAATCTATGGTTATCTTTAGTTGTGACATTGGCCACGATACTTATTTTCATTTCTTTTCTTGGTTGTCGGTATCAGCACCAGCAGAGATCCATATCGTCGGATAACGAAGGTAATGACGGGCGACGTTCTCGCCGTCATCGAATCCCACATCGGCAACTCAACCTATACTTTTTACTGAGATATTCCATGCCTATCGCTAGCTACCTTGGGTATTCATACTATTACACTGTCTTTGAAAGTGAACCTATGTTTTTACAATTTCTTTCTATCCTAAGAACTGCCATCGGAATTGTAGCTACCTACTTTTACGAGAAATTTTTTTCACCGCATTTTCATTCCGGATGGCCAATGATGAAATTGATTGCTAGTCTGGATATATTGATGGGATTGGTCGCTCTTTTGGATGTATGGGTCATTCGTGCTATAAATAAGACAGAAGTATTCGGAGACGACAACGCATTTAAGGTTATTCTATCGACACTTCTTTAAGATGCTTGGTAGCAGGAGTGGGTATGTTAAAATACTTTCTAGCAGAGCTGGATTATATGCCAGCAAAGATATTATCAGCGACCAATATTGATAGTGATTACGAGAAACGATTGGGTCCAGGCGACGACGGCAAAATAAGGACACCAGAAGTTGGTAACAATATCGAATGCATTACATCACAAGTGGAGAAGGAAAACGCTTCGCTTTCCGGTCAAAATGTTTCTTCTCTGAATATTGATATGTGTCGTGAAGAGGAAGATGACGCATCGACTCAATTAGATTCATATCCCATAGCTGGTCCTGCTAGTGTGTATAGCGCTGGAATCCAGTATGCCACTTTTCTTTCGTGCATTGATTTCGGAGCTCAGATTGGAGACTGGATCACTGTTCCAATAGTTGCGGCACTGGGTATTACGAGAGAGAATCACTGGGAAGGGTTGGATAAATTCGTTATTGTGTGTAGTATGTGTAGAATGGGGCGTGTTGTATTCTTGTGGCTTATTTGCCCCCCAATTCCAGCAAAAAAGAGCTCTGCCGGCAACAATCAGTATAATAATATAATAATTGATTAGTAGGAATGGGAAAATATTGCATATCCAGTTTACTTGAGCAAATCTTTCGTTCATAAAGGTCTAAGCTTGAAACATTAAAACATATTAACAAGTATCTATATTGGTTATCAAAAACTGTATACGCACTCTTTCGGTTTTTAAAAAAAAAAAATTTTATGAAAGGATTCTTGTATCGTAGCCATATTAGCGATCATAGCAGTCGAACTTTGGAGAATGGGGACTGCAAGCAGTGCGCCAGTACATTCACCCATTCTTAAACCCATAGAGAGAGCTGGCGATGCTGGGACAGGCAAATTGTGTTCCCTCGCAATCGCCTGAATTTCTTGGATAGCTACCTGCTGTCCCTTTTCGGCCGATTTAGTTGTGAAGAAGAGTACATTACATACACTCGGTTTCATTCTAACGGCTACCAATGCAGCTGTCGTTACAATGAAGCCATCAACTAATACAGCTATATTTCGATCCGATGCCTCTATCATTGCACCAACCAATGCTGCAATTTCTGCACCGCCGACCTTTGAAAGGATAGAGAAAGATTCTTTCAGTGATCCAATCTGTTTTTTCAGAGCCCTCTCAACAATACCGATTTTCTTTTTTATGACGTCATTATCTACCATACGAGAAGCAAATGCACCTCCACCACACAGGTTCTCAACAGGTTCTCCTGTCAACGCAGCAATCAATGCGGATGCTGTGGTTGTATTGCCTATCCCAATTTCACCGAGCGCCACAACCTTACATGAATCCTTAAGTACTGCTTTAGTAATGGTATCTTTTCCTATTTTCAGACATCGATCCACTTCTTCTATCGTCATCGCAGGCTCGTTACAGAAATTCCGTGTACCATTCGAAAGTTTGTCACTAGCCGACTCTACCACAGGCCCGTCATAGATGTCGCCTATAACTCCCACGTCTACCACGGAAAGATCAATTCCTATTTCCTGTGCTAGAACTGAGGCACCAGCTACCTTTTGTTGTAGCCCTTGAATGATGGCACGGGTGACCGATTGTGGATATGCACTACATCCTTCACCTCCATCGGATGTAGGCATCGCCACTCCGTGATCTCCGGCAAATATGATGGCATTGACTGGATCAGCCTTAGGTTGCATACTGTTTTGCAATGCACAAATACGCGCAGCCCATTCCTCTAGCGTACCAAGAGAACCCACTGGCTTGGCCAAGCAATCTATGTAACTCTGTACTGAATTGTATTTATCCATGAAGCTCGATGTCGATGATGTCAAGACATCTTGAGCTGCTTTCTTAACGGGAGAAGGTTGGCTAGTATTCTTGTTGGTCGTGGTATCGGGAGTTTCATTCTTAGATTCCGATTCCTTTTCTGAGTTGTTTCTCTCAATTGATTTAACCAACCAACACCATAATTGATACAGGGTAACTGTAAGAATAAAACGGGTCAGAAGCCGTAACTTTTCGTCTTGCATCAAGACTTTCCATCTCTCCTGTGATGACATTGTATCCAACAGTATCTCCACGCGTTCTTTTAAACTTTTGAACACAGATCCCCCAGCCAAACTTGAATAAATCATCAGTTCTGTTATACAAATTGTGGCGCCAAGATAATCACCCATTACACCTCCTAATTTTTTACGTGCATAGCTCCCCGAAACCTCGGCACAAATGAAAACAACCACAACCAACGAAAATGACAAGTACGGTCCATAAAAAATGGCCGATATACCGTAACAAAACAGGAGGGAAAACAAAAGGCGGAGACCGATGAAAGATACTTTGCACGAATCATAAATGAATAAAAATTGGATTTCGGTCCATCTTCTTCAATATATGGACAACGCCAAATCAAATACGGGGCCGTCAGACGAGCTAAGGCGTGTGCAACTACTAAAGCAGGCCCTGCACCATGACTCCCACAGAACTCTTCTTCTCCATTACCACAAGCATTGAAGTCGTATATTTTCCAGCTCGATTTCTCTAAGGCAGCCAAAAGTTCTAATTTGGTAAAAATGTACATAACCAACGCGGCACTTCCGAACGTCCCCAGTCTACTGTCGGACATGATACGTAATATTTGCGGTCTGGTCCAGCCACCACCAAGTCCGTCAGCAGTATCGGCTAGACCATCCTCGTGTAAGCATCCCGTTATTTGAAAACTGATGGTTGTACTGAATGCGGCTGCCACTACCACTGGTAACTCCCATACTACAGCGCCCATATCAAAAACTAAAGCCGCAAAATATCCAACAATCGCACCAACAACTGGAAAATAACACATACCCTTCATCAAAAATCCTGGATGTATTTTCGCCCAATCAGGTGGACAAATGAATGTAGTGACGAAAAGAAGAATACTCATGAAGCATCGGATTTCAGTTTGTACGCTCATAGTATTCTCGTTTATGAATTCTTCAATTTCATCGGCAAGTTCATCGCGAGATTGATTCTTGTCACCACCAAATCCTCGAGATTCTACAGTACCTGGATCCAATACGTTCTTTGGTACAGGAGGAGGTGAGGTGCTCATGGCTGAGATCGAATTACTGTATAATAAATGCAAAAAGGAACGATGGCGGCAACAATCGTGTAGCTACTTGTAGATTCAGCAAAAATAGCAAAGGCTATTGCAGTCTTTTAGTATTGTACTAGTATTTGATCAGGGGTGTAATAATTTTTTTGATGATATTGATGGCATTATTATTATTGATAGCATTGATTGAGAAATCTATTCCATCCATGCATGCAAATCCAAAATCTAAATCTAACCCATTCGTCACGGCTAGATTATTGTGCGTCGTAGAAGCACGTGCTTCGTCGCACAAAAATATATGGGGGGTGGGCGGGGGGGGAAATTGGATTTTGCCAAACCCCAAACCAACTTTTGTGAACATTTTAAGAACGCGAATCTCTCTCACCCTGGAGTAATTAGTACTGATGCTGCATATATTTCATCATAATTCCTATTTTAGTCTGTTTTCTATTTGACTACTTGGTGTATGTCACACTTTCTGTTACTTAGATTCTACATTGCAATGACTTCTCAAGGGGGATAATTCTAGCTCTATATATTTTCAAAACTGATAAAATTTAGCTTGCTATTGTAGCTTTGAAAAACTTATTACCAGATAGTCTATCTTTTTAAGGGCTTCTTCGCAAAGTTCATGTCATCTTCTCCGTTCTCATCAAGTATTATCCCGTTGGTATCCATTGTAGCAGTGCAAGCAGCATCTATTTCTTCCCATTCGTCTGACTCCTCATCAACTTCACTTAACAGACCTTGATATTCTTCATCGTCTTCGTCTCGAATTGGTGTTGGAAACATGCATCCTAGGCAATCGTTCTCGTCAGCATCAGTTACCGTAGCGTTTTTTCGTCGTGCTCCAGCTTGATCAAGATGATCTGTTCTATACGGATATCGTCGTTTGAATTCTAATTCATGTATGTATTCTTCTTCTGGTGATGAGGTATGATGCTGAGAATGCTTATGTGAAGGTTCGCTATTGGCTGGTAGCTTATCTGCTAAGTGATACGCCACAAAAACAAGAATTCCTGCTAACCAATAAGGCGATCCAGGGAAAGCTGTGCCTTCAGAAAATGTCATCAGTGTACCGAAAAATAAAGGACCAATTCCCTCTGTCAATGCCTTAATTCCATTTATGGCACCAAGAGCTTCTCCAACTTTTTTGGGTTCCACGATTCCACTGACTAAACTGGACAAACTAGGATATACCAAGTTACCCAGTAGTGAAAGTCCCACACAGAGAAAAAGTTGCCAAGGTTCGTTGGCCGCCCCAAGCACTATACATTGCAAACCAAAGCTAATTAAACCAACACGAATTGTTTGCTTTTCTCCTAGCATAGGGACAAGCCAACGAATCAAAATTGCTTCGGCCACCATTGTAGACAATCCAAGACATGACATCAGCTCACCGAGTACTTGTGGTGTCATTTTGAAATGTTGGACTGCATATAGAGATAGTGTAGAAAGAACGGCCCATAGTCCTGTGTAATAGAAAAAGGCGACTTGACCAATTTTCCTCAAAAATGGGTCATGTAAAACGAGTCTAATGGAATCCCACGGCGACCATGAAATAGAGTTAGCAACTTGTACTAACATGGCAGTAGTGGTGATCGACGTCGACGATGAAACCGAACCAGTTGTATCAACTGCACCATCTCTACTGCCCTCCATTTTTGTGAATAAATCAATTCTAGGTGATATCGATTCAGGCAAGATCATATATATATATAATAGATCTAATAATGTCAACACGAGTGAACATTGGAAGACATAATCGGTCTTGCTATTTGCGAGATAACCTCCTGCCATAGGACCAATTGTGAAGCTCAGCCCGAACGTCGCTAAAGCTAGACCATATGCAGTAACTCGTTCATTTCGTTCATGTACCGAATCACTTATGTAGGCAAAGACCAATGTGAACGTAGAAGAAAATATGCCTGATAAACTTAAAAGTACAATAAAGACCGGGATGGCTAGGGGTGGCAACGTGTAGGAAAGTTCATTGTCACTACCCTTATCGGATATCATATCGGATTCAGCTACGTCCCACGTGAAAAAGGCCAAGGAACAGACTGGTGCGCAGCTCCCTAAGACGGTAACGAATAAGCAAAGTTTTCGTCCAAGTACATCCGATAACTTTCCAAAAAGAGGGCAGGCGAAAAATGCTAGTACGCCCCGTACACAATCAGCGCATCCTAAAATCAAATATACATTAGAGCCATACTGTTGTATCAAAATAGACGGTAATACAGCTCTTGTTAATGCAATGGCAAGAAATTCCATGAGCAAAACCGGTAACACATACAAATGTTGGTACTGAACATGAGAATGGGTTTGCTGTTCTGAGAATACCGACGATGATCGTGCATGTGGTGTATGCCTGCTATTCGAGCAGGCATTTCTTTCTACCATTACGTCGTCTCCGGTATTTTCCCTGGGAGATCCAATGTATTGATTGAGCTGTCCGAGAAGGGTCGCATTTTTGAGTGGAGAAAAGTGTTTGAACTCGTCCTTGTCGTCGTCGTCGTTGTTGTTAACGCCGTCATTCTTGTCATTGGTTGTAACCACCCTCGTTGGGCGCCTTGGGGTGGAAAATGTTAACGACATATTCGTGCTGGTGATGGACGACTATGATGGTCCTTATCGGCTTTCCTTCTTATATATGGCATGCATGGTTGTATCTATTTGTCTATTTCTTTCCTGCCAACAAGATGTTATGTTGCAATGTTTATGCTTTTTTTGATTTGTTGTTTGTTTTAGTCATCCCGAATAAGGTCTAGGACTACGTTTAAACGTGATAATACTGTACTACTTTGAACTTGTTAAGAGACTAATTCATGTCTGCTTATACCGTACTATACTTTTGAAGGCTAATCTAATACATACTCTCTATCTTATTAGGAAAAACTACTATTGAATACAAGTACAATCTACTGTTGTTATATGCTTTTTTGTGTGTTTAAATTCTTTCAAAACAGTGAGGATCAATGATGTAAACAACACATAGATGACC
The DNA here is from genome assembly GCA_900095095.1 of Fragilariopsis cylindrus CCMP1102. Classification (NCBI taxonomy): domain Eukaryota; phylum Bacillariophyta; class Bacillariophyceae; order Bacillariales; family Bacillariaceae; genus Fragilariopsis; species Fragilariopsis cylindrus. Next base: position 610,464 of record FMBT01000293.1, read on the forward strand.
CCGTCTCCCCTGACTACCTAATCTTGTCACTCATTGCCTACAGTATCTTGCCCTGACTAACTACTCATCAGTTAGCCTCCTAATAGCACACCACATGTTATAATGTTACTTGTATTTAAACAAATCAACAACAACAGTGATATCAATTGATCATCTTGATGATGTGTGTATTTACAATGGACTACATTAATTAACAGTAAGTCAACTGAATTAGATCTAATTTTAAAAATACTCTTCCTGACAATGCATCAAGTACTGCATTATTATCACTACAATTGTGTAAGGACATCGCTGCAATTACAGTGCTGCTTTGATGCTGTAATCTTGAACCACAACTATGAATCAGCTCCTACAACCTTTTTTTCAAAACTAAAATAAAAATACACTTTCTTTTCACACTTTCTTCTTTGCTGTCATTGTTCATTATTCTAGTACAACATCATCCTACATCATCATCAATATCATTCATAATCATCATTATCATCCATCATAAAGCAACAGTGCAAAAAGGATTGCAAATGCCAAGAAACTCCAGCATAGCCCCCACCAGCAAGAACATAACAATGACAACACCAACATCAACTGCAACTTGCGGTGGGGGGAGAGAAAATTTCAATTTTTCGCTCTATTTTTTGGATTAGCCACAGAATGCAAATTGACAATTGACTTTACCGGCGTTCTCTGATCATCATGCTAACAGTCATTTTAAATACCATTTTTACATTTTTTCAATTTAAACTCTAGAATTGTATTTTGTATTATAACATGACATAACATTGCTCTCTGCTGCTTCACTCCCTTTCTACATTTCGAGGTTCTCACTCGCATTTTACTCTACAGAACAGCCTTTAATCGGAGAAAGGGAAATGTCGTCCAACAACTTTATTCCGCTAATCCTAAAGCTACTTCTAATGCTAATGCACAACGAGCTCCACCCCCACCTCCACGTCAGGCAACAGCGGCAGCATCTGTAGGAGGGACAATTGCAGCCAAGAAGGCGTCGAGACCAAGACAGACCACGTATCAGAGTAATCGAGCCACAGCTCCAAGAGTAGTCGGTGATAGAAATAAATCATCTTATCAGGTGTAAGAAAAGCACCAGTCGCGAGTCGTCCTGTAGGATCATATTATAATACCACATCTGCATCTACAGCCGCACCGACAGTTTCATCTGCTTCGACAGATAACAACGCTTGGGATGACTGGTCGTCTGCAGCTAATACCTCAACAACAACGACGACAGCTGCAACCAATCAGCATTCGAGTTGGGCGGGATCGAATAATAATAATAATAATAATAATCCTGCTACTACTGCCACTACCACTGCCACTGCCACTACCACTACCAATGATAGCGATTGGTATTCGGCTGGTGGCTCAACTGCCACTACCGCTGCTACCACCGCGTCTACCGGAGCTAAGTACACAAATTCAGGATTTAACAACAATAGTGCTATGCAATCACAACCACAACAGCAGCAACCGGGAAGTGGGTTTTACCAAAATAACACGATGTCACAAGAGCAACAACAACAGCAGCAACAACAACCTTTCCTTTCCGGTGCAATGGACTCGTCAGCTCCAACCATGATGGCAACGAACGCAAATAATAGCAATAACAATATCAATAATGGTAGCACCGCCGGAACCGGTGCTATGCCATCTTTTTCTATGTTTATGCCATCGGCATCAACGCAACAACAAGATGATGCAGGCACGTATCCCTCCTTCGAGGATGAAGCACCTCTACTGGAAGAATTGGGCATCAATATCCAACATATTCTACTCAAAACTAAAGCCGTTGTTTTTCCATTCTCTCGTTTTGGAGGCGATCAAATTGATCCGACTGTTATCTGTCAGGATGGTGACTTACCGGGCCCAGTTGCCTTATTATTGTTGCTTGGTGGTGAAATGGTCCTACAGGGAAAGCTCCAATTTGGATACATTTATATATATGGACTCTTTGGATGTATTGCGATGACACTGGTAGTAAACTTAATGAGTCCCAATGATGCTGTTAGTTTTTGGACCGTTACTAGTATCATGGGATATTCTCTTCTGCCGGTAAATATTTTAGCTCTTGTCAAGATTGTTATAATGAATTTGATCCATTTGCAAACATTCGGAAATATTTTAGGTGGCTTGACTGTCATATGGAGTACGGTTGCCAGTACTCGTCTTCTTGAATTAGGATGCGGGTTACGATCTCAGCGGTATTTGATCGCATATCCTCTTCTACTCTTTTATTCTGCCTTTGTTATGATGACAATACTTTAAAACTGTAATTGGAATTGAAATAAACACAAAATATGATGGACGACGACGATCCGATCCCAAATACAAGGTTCAATTTTTTGGGAATTCAATAATCAAATAGAAACACGACTAAGGCTACAATAATTTATGACGGTACAAAAGATTGTATTATAACAAGATCAATCATTGTTCTTTATATGTAATGTATACCAACCATTTTCATGCGCCGCCGATCTAGGTTCAGCTGCATGTAGCATTTATTTATTGTGCAGTCACTTAGTATACTCCCTGACCAAAAATCTAGCACCTCAAATTTTCTTCACAATTTATCAATAAATATGACTTTTTAATTATTTTCGCTGTTAGGTTCAGGTAGTTAGTTGCACACACAATAACATTTTTATTATCTTCAGTCTCCATTACATCTTCATAAGATGACTCTAGGATAGGTGTACACCAAGAACCTAACTTCTTGGAGGAATTGACCCGCAAATACAAACCCTAAGAGTAGCGGAATGAGAGTTTCTTCAAGGTTATGATGATGGAAGACGAACAACATGATGCAAATATTCTAGGTAAAGGATAAACAACTTGATGATGGCGGCTCACTTGAAGAGATTGTACCTCCTTTCACGATAGGATAACATCAACAAAGGTTTGGAGTGTATGAGATGAGTGACATAATTATATGAACTCTATTAGTAGAGCCACTCATTTACAAGTCAGCCAAGTTTGTTTTATAGCTGAAGGTACTTTTTGTGACAATGTTCATTCATGGAGCATCATCAATAAATTTGATACATCATATTGCAAAAATGACTAATTATTGATGAACTTGAAATCAATAAACTCAGGGTTAGGGTTAAATTTTGACTGGCGAGCGCTTCAATATTTCAATTATTGGACTCTAAAATTAATTCACCCGCCAAAAATCAAAAATGTCGCTAGTAAAAACACGCAGTATCGCTCACGACTGCTCTGTATATATAAGGCGATAAAGGAAAAATTGAAGTAGGACTGTTTTCTACAGTAGGTAGGTAACAATTGACAAGCAATGATCTCAGCTTCTAAGGTATCTCCACTTACTTGAGATAGTTATAGATTTTCTCTCGAGTGTTTGAATTAGACAGAGATAGGCAACGCGTACAGAAACAGAAAACGATCTCAAGCACAAACAAACAGACAGGGCGAACAATTATAATTTCATTCGCACCTTTATTTGTGGTCATGTCGTTCTTTTTTCGGAATGTTATCAAAAGTAGAAGGAAGAAAAAAAAAGGTCGAGTAAATGTAACAGTATCTGATATCGTGTCGAAATCGGATACAAACAAACAACCGTCCTTTCGTCGTCACGACAATGATGTGATAAAAAGCAATAGTCTTCCACAGGAATTCATACAACAAGTGTCTCAGACCGCCGACGAAGAAGATTTTCCTAATCGTAATTCCAGTGATGAAACTGCCTACCGGTATGAATCACCGTCTACTTGGAGGAAAGGACAACAACAGCACCTATCATCATCGCCATTATCATTATCATCATCAATGAGACAGGATGACAAAGCCACCAAATCTCATAGTGGTAAACGTCCTTTTTCTTTCAAGTCGTTGTGGCGAAAATCATTTCAATACGAAAGAAAAGAAAAAGAACTTCATTTTTTGAATACTCCTGATACAGTTAGTTCAGGTACCACACGCACAGTAACCTCTTGTATGAGGAAGTCTGAACCACCATCATCGTCTTCAGCAGATGTAAAAGTAGGGATACAAGACACACCTTCAGAAGTGTATGGACCAACTGATGAACCAAACACACCAATAAAACTTAATTTCGAAGAGGTCCATCAGACGACGAAAATAACGCCTGGGCGCGCTAATATTGGTACTACTAGTACTATCGGGAATAGTGGCAATGTTGTTAAGGGGGGAAATCAACTTCAGTTACGATCAATTAATGCTCAAGAACAATCCACTATTCCATTATTTCTAGTCACTAATAAAGATTCGTCGGAACTACGAAAGGGAACAAGAAATAATCAACCGATTCCTTCTGTTACTAAACAAAGTGCTACTATTGGACGTACCAACAACGTTAGAAACAATAATAGTAATACTAAGACAGTGGTTATGAATGGGGATATTGTTTTACGTCCTTCCTACAACAGTAATATGACGAGTGATACAGCAACTATAACATCCGTCGCTTCCTCATCTAATAAGTCACGCGCATTACGACGAGAATCTGAAAGGAATGCACGAGCGGCTTCATCTTTAGATGAAAAAGGAAACGAATTATTTGAAAAGGGATATTTTGATAAGGCAATGGCATGCTATACTAAGGCTCTTAAATTGAAACGACGAACATTTACTCATTTACTGGAAGAGGCCGATGATATAGAAGAGCAGTTGATGCCACGTGGTGGTGGTGAGAATAATGGTAGTAGTAATAATAAAAATAATAATAATAATAGCACAGATCCAAAAATCCTTGTCAGCATGGCAACTTCCATTAATAACATTGGTTATTTACGACAAAGGTCGGGTGATGCAACGCCCGAAGAAACCATGGCTGCCTATAAGAAGAGTTTGAGAATAAAGCGAAGAATATTGGGGAACGACTCACTAAGTGTGGGTAAAACATTAAACAATATAGGTTCGGTACACTATCTTAAACGAGATTTTGATCGAGCACTACCAGCATACGAGGAGGCTTTTGAAATTATGAAGGCTAATCTTGGAAGTGATCATCCCGATGTAGCAACAGTCATGAGCAATATTGGAGATGTTTATTTAGCAAAAGGAGATCATGAAACATCTTTACAGTATTATCGACTGGCATTAACTATTAGATGGGAGAAATTTGGGGAAGGAAGTCCACGAGTGGTACGTTTGTTAGAAAAAATTTCTAATCTAGAAATCGGGGATCGTATGACTTCAAAAGCGAGAAGGAATAAAACACAACATGGTTGGGACGACGACCAGACTCTGACAAGTGAAGCAATGGAATCGGGATTTCATCCAATTACTAATGAGTTGAAACTTCTACAGGAACAAGTTAAGAAAGACATTGAGCAAGTAAATCAAATGGAACGTAGAGCGACTGTGGAGATGCTAAAAGACAAGATAATTATTATACGCGGAATGCGTGATACTTGGAACGGTACAGAGTTAATAGATAATGATTCGGCAAGCGTAATGACTGCCATGAGCCTAAGAAGTAGGGGATGTTCATAATCAAACTGAATCAGATTGAATCCAATGCATGTAGTCAGCTCATGCTTACTAATTTATCATCACATACGAGGGAAACGGGGCTTAAATATATATGGTCGAGTAAATAAGGTGTGGCTGCATTCTGAATTTAGCTAGAATAATAGTATCGATATTACTAGCTAGTACACAAAAAGTTATATAAGTAATATCACCGTGGTTGAATCTCATGCCGAGAAACTCTATAGTCCAATTCATTTGTGTTCAACTTTTGAAAAGACTATCAGCCAGAATATTGTCTTACAGACTTTACCCCAATCGACCAAATTTATGTGTATTCGTCACCTGAAAATGACTATTAAATACTCTTATCACAATACCAGATCAGCATCTGTATGTTCTTTCGTATCACAACGGAGAAATATGGAACAAATCTTGATCTTCCTCCGATTAGTAAACAATTATGGTGATACCATCGCATCACAGCGCTAATAGTAGCAGTAGCAGTAGCAGCGATACGTGCAAATTCATTGGGACTTCTGCTTGACTTTTATGTCCTACTGAATACAACTCATTCCTTCGCACGTGCTAGTGATAATAGAATGCGACGAATATTTTGGTACTGGGATGAGCACATAGAATCAAAGTTGATCTTATCGACTTGAACTGGTAGTAGTTGACCTGTCTCCGTTTCCTCTAAAAACTGTTGCCACTCGTTCATTTGTAGTAGAGGGTGCTGAGAATCATCCCTTAATTCGTTCAGTATATTGGAAAGCAACAGAAGAGAATCGTTGTCTATCAGATCTTGAAGAGCCCTCCGTTCTTCACGTGAAACCTGAGCATCATCATGAGCATCATTTATCGTCAGTAATTCGTCGCCAATATTTGGATTAGAATGGAATAATCCACAGGCGTAAACATCTACGACACCACGAGGCCAAACATAGACCAAGATGGGCAAAACCTTTCCATTAAACATATATTACCTGCTGTAAATGCTTGGATATAGATATCTGATAAATCTGACTCAATATCGTGGGGAAAGGGTATTGTAGCTATCGAATCGTTTGTTTTACTCCTTTCAGATGTAGGAATTAAATAGCAAGTTCCTCCGCGAAGACAGGTAGCAACATAGTTTAAGATTTTTCCATCGTCCTTGATTATCTCTAGTTTTCCATTACCAATAGCTGGATAAGAAAGAAGAACCTGGTGGCTTTCTTCAGCAGCCCCTACGGTATTGATACTATTCTGATCACTACTAATAATAGACGTAGTACCGTCAGGGAATGAGATACCAACGCACGAGCTATTCAAAACACATGCTGCATCAGCACCAAAACTTTCTAGAATCGGAACACGCTTAGGCACCCCACGATACGCACCCAACAACGAATACTTTTGCAATGACATATCTATAGGATTACGATCCATCTTTCTTGTCTCGTTCATAATTCGTTTCAAATCCAAAATCTTCAACATCGAGGAAGTTTGCTGCTGTCCTTTGTCTACTGCTCTGGTGTTCGTTGCAACTACGGCGATCAATACATATTCTTTCGCTTTCTCAATACTTTCGATGTTGTCGTTTCTTATACTGTTTGTAGCTTTAAGATCATTTGTGCCTTCGTTGTCTTTTTCTGACGTTTCCATCGCGAGACACTCCTTCTGTATCTCATTGCTTCGAAACAAAAACGCCAAGGTTCGAACAGAATGGTCCAGGTATCCTTCCCATTGCAAGAAAGAAATGACAAATTATCCGTCTTGCGATGACGGTGTCGTGCGGTTCGATAGGCTGAGTTTACATTAAAAGCCTCGATATATCCAGACATATATCCAACACACACCGTATCTATTCCCTTACCACCTCCGTCATGGAGAGTCGCCATACATGTAATCCCAAGTTGTTCGTGACCCAGTCATACATACGATGAAACTTCGGTAGTTTGCTTGAAGTACTCACTATCGTCATGCTTTCTTTATTTCGTGAATCGGAATCAACATTTTCTCTTGCATTACTATTTGGCTGACCGATTATTAACTTGATCTGAAATATACAACTTTCTACAGTCAATACATAAAGGATACCTGTCTCCTCGTGAAAAATCATTTGCACCACATAACCCCTACTAGTAGCAGTTGTATTAGTCATAGACGATCCAGTCCCATCTTTTCCTGCGTCATCCTCATCATCCTCTGACCATAGTAAAAATTGAGTCAAAGGCGAAGTGGTTGTCGTGTTGACTATTGTGGATGCCAAGTCGCTGTCAAAATTTCCGTACAAAGAAATTGACATTCCATTTGCTACCAAGATATATTTCTTGTATACTATTATCGGAGCACAAAATGAATTACCAACATTAGAATCTTTTGACTGATTCGGATTCAGTGTAAATAATCGCTGAGGTGTTTTCCAATGGCAATCTCTTGCATTCCTTTTCCCATTCCTTCTGCTATCCAACGACGAAGGTGAAGATAGTACAGGTGGGCGTTCCCATCCGTCTGAGGTACAACGCATGAAGGAGATGTAGAAGGAGAGATAACAGCGCAATGTATTGAGAATACTTTTATTTGTGATAACAACATTATGATAATGTTGATGAGTTGATGATGTCGTCGTCGATCGTCGCTTTCTTGATTAAAGATGTGATATTCAATATAGAATTAAAAAGATCCTAAAAATAAAAGTGGGTAAAAATTTATATGGAAAATTAAAAAATCGCAGCCTCCTAAATTTATTTTTCCTACAACTTACGTCTAACTAAACTCTACAGCAGCTGCACTATAATTACTATAATTACAAATTACGTAGTACTGTATAGAAAAAATACAGAAAGTCATAGTATTTTCCTATTTTGGAATCAGTTTAGTACGACTACTTTTCTACTACATCATTCATCATCGTATTAATAGACATACACACTATGATTGGAAGTTTATAAGTGACGTGTGCAATCTGTTGGATGGTTTCTTTCCCTTTGGTTGTCAAAGTACTTTACGCCATCAATACTTCAAAAGCAGTATGTTACCGTTGCTTTTGTGGTTTTTTACTGTTACTTATCAATACTTCAGTGACTGAACTAGTGTCTAGTTGACAACATTGTTTGCGGGACTATTACATTACCGTGAGGAAATTTCGGAGTAAAGTAGTCAAAAAAATTGCTTTCATAGTCTCATACTAACTAATCCTTTTTTGGGTCAATATACATATACACGTATTAAAATGCATGCAGGAGCCTCCTTAAAATTGAGATTGGCATGGTACGGTACTTTGGAATAGAAATAGCAACAGTCAAAAGTATGCCCCATATAACTTTCAGCGGAATTAAGCCACCACTGGTGGGCGTGATACCAAATCCCATAATATATCGATAATCACGAGGAAATGGATCGTACCCAACACTGTTCTTCCGTCGCATTGAATAATCCTTAACGTATCGGGGACCGCAAAGGAGTCCTATTATAGCTCCCCCGAAAAAACCGCCTATTGAAGCGGCAGTACTGACACGTTCCAGAAACACCCCAGAAAGGAGCATAATAGCCATGCCTCGAACTAGCTGAACTGCCGATGTTCCACCGTTACTACCATTTGCATTACTAATCCGTGAAAGACATACAAACATTAGCCCAAATAGACCACATATACCACCATTTGATCCTAAGTAAATACTGATATCCCATGCATCGGAGCTGGATATGACGTGTGCAATATTACCGAAAACTATTGACCCAATATATGTTGTCAAATATAGTGGAGCACCCAGACCCGTCGACAACCATCGTGGCTGTCGTTGTAAAGCAAAGATATCGATAGTAAGATGAAGAAGTGAACCGTGAAATAATCCTGAAGTGAAATACCGATAGGGTTGTTGTGATTTTGACAAAGCAGCAGAAAAGCCAAACGCACTTGTCAAAGGGCCTACAGCTGAAGAACCCCAGATGGAATCGATGATCATTTCTGCAGAGTGATTGGGCCAGTACGATGGAAATTTTCGTTGAATGTTTATAATCGTAGTTATTATTTGATATATGTACATTAAAACTTGCACAGAAATCAACAAATATCTGACTTGATTGGTGCCCAGCCCATTCCTTTGCGCTTTACGACTTCTTAACATTCTCCGTTTAAGTTGAGTCGCCCAACGAATGTCGTCGCTGTCGCTCTCCCACTCCTGCATTCGGGTGACTGTCCGGGTGCCTATCCGTTTCCCCTCATTCCGTGACGAACAGTCGTTTGCAATAAATCTTGGTCGAAAAACATTGCTTATTGGTGCAATTTCTCCAGAGATCGTAAAAGCACGAACATTGTTTCTCTCTGCTGTCAAAAGAAGAAAGAAGGAGATAAAACTCATGCAAGGAAAATTCCGAACCGGCTTCATCATTCTGTCACAGTATCATTTAGTTTGTCGTTTGTTGATGGGAGGAATGATGTTCAATGTCGAAATGGGATGTGGCTGACATGTTACATCATGATATTCTTCTTCTATTTTTCGATTTTTTGGACAAAAGAAAGTTTTGTAATACTGTAGCAGTAATATCGCGCGCGACACACATTTTGTGCGCGCCCGAATTTTCATTTCTGGTGAAATCTCGGAAGTCACGAAGCCTACAGTATTCTGCTGTACCGTAGTACAGTAGCTGTAGTAGTAGCTAAGTTGGTGTAGTTATTTGTAAATATACACAGTATATGGGTTCAAATATACCTTTTTGCAGATTGTCAGTATGCCTTGTGTTCAAATTATGACCAATGATCAATCAGATATAAGAAAAGCAGTGCAGCTTTACTATAATGCACTGGCTGTAAATACTATGCTCTAGGAATGTTGTATCATTTCCTAGATAAATTGCTGTATAATCTATCCTATTATCTGATAGAGACCCTTGCTCTCTTGATTCCAAAGAAAGCAAGCTATGAAAATGGGAAGACTAAACTTTTTCTTGGCATATTAAATATAGTCTGATTTTTATTAAATTTTATATTCCTATGTATTAATTTGATATACAGAGAACATAATATTCTCAATATGTATTAGAGTTTATCGTTACGGCATGTCTTATCGATTTTTGCTGTTGTTTAGAACGTGCAAGTAGTTGCAAAAGTAGATATTATTCTTTAGAAATGTGCGAGTAGTGGTAATATTGGAGGGAAGAGAACGGATTTCCTATTACTTCTTCTTAGCAGCAGTAGACTTCAACGTAGGAATCGACTTTCTCTTCACTCCCCGCAATTCCATCTGTTCCTTGAATTTCTTGACGTTACAGATACCAGGGAAAAAGTGTGGCTGGCCACGACCATAACTGTCAAAAGCTGCAAACCAACGGTTCCAATTGTACTCGGGCGTTTCAGTTTCTTTGAAATAGCATATCACAGCAAATTGTTCTGATGGGAAGAAACCATAGTTTGTAATTTTATCATACTTCCATCTGTTTATTGTACCGGAAACATAATTGTCGGGTTTTCGAACGAGTTCTGCCTTGCCATTCTCGTAATCGAGACGAGGCCCTCTGACATTGTAGAATTCGAACCCGTCTTTTTCAAAGACACATCGCACGCGGGAAGTTTGAACCCATAGTAGAGTAGCGAACAGAATATGGAATCCACCTCCAGCAATTCCGATCAACGAGGGAGTGTCATCGGCCGTATATGCTGTTGTGTTGTGCAAGATGAGAGAGGAAAAAGAAGAAGACGAACATCACGAGAAAGACAAAAAAATAAGACGGATATTTTAAAATGAGAAATAAATATTGTGTTTGTGTAACATGTGACATTAAAGTCTCGACTGAACCAATGGAAGTTGTTTACATTGGAGAAAAAATACTTACAAGGATGATAGGCCAAGATCAACGGCCCAAGAAGAGCAACAGCCCATGTGAGGGAAAAATCGGGAGGAATGACTTCATCCTTCATCATCATTCTCTGAAGTCTCGAAAACTTTGGATCTGCCACAGGAGTCGTGGACTCGCGAGTATACAATGGCTTTTCTGACCATCCATCTGAATATTTAGGTGGGGTAGAAAGCGCGTTCAAAGTTGTAGTAACCGACGAGAAATGTGACACGATATTGGGACTTCGACTAACAAAGGCCGAAACAGAAGGACCCATGCACATCGAAAGAAAGAGGATAGCAAATTTCATTGTTAGTTAAGCTTTTTGTAGCCAGAGAAAGGACTTGTGGTGCGGTACAGTTGTAAAAGATATAAGGTAATTGGAATTGCAATGCATGCTGTTACAAGTAACCTCATCGTTTCCATCGCCGACATGCGATAAAATATCGAGATGAACTGCGAAAAATAAAACATGCTGTAAAGAACAGATGCAATGAATGTATGTATGATTCAATTCGAATACTTATTTTTGGAAGTCGCGGATTGTTCCATTTGTCAATTATTATTCTTCTTCCTCGAATAAAAATAAAATACTAGTAGCCATCGTCATGGAGAGGTGTCGCGCGCGGCAGGAAAAATGTGCGACACAGAATTTTCTGGTGCGACAATTTTTGTTCCCCCCCTATATATGTGGGAACTTTATGATCCCCTAGTTTTCAAAATCCCCTCGTTTTTTTGTGCGCGGCGTTATCGAGTGATGTAATATGATACATGATGTGATGTGATGTGATGTGATGTGATTCGCATTCAGAGATTGAAGATTGGGTTAGTGTTTCGGAATAGGAATGCCTATGGCAATTTTTTTCTTCCAAAATACAGGAAATGCGTTGTCGATTTGCTGGACAGTCAATCAATTATGAACACCTCCCGGAGTGATTTCAACCGGAACGCAAAAGCTCTGGTCTCCGCACTACCTACAATAGTATCGAACAATAATGGGGGTGAAACAACAAGATATCATAAATTACGACAATTTGATCTTTGTCATTGGGAACTACACTACGATAACAATCAAAATAACTTGATATATCTTTCACATCCACCCGTGGTATTCTATACTAGTTTCTGTTGTCTATAGAAGATGGGAAGGAAGAAGCATCCGAGGACATATTTCTTGCTACGAAAGACTCAGACGATGACTTCCTAGAGGACGAAGCTATCCTAGACGATGATCAATGTTTTGTTGCCGTACTAGAGGAAAATAAAAACGAGAAAGAAGACCAAAAACGACAATTTGATACAGAATGGACATTTAGCATATCTATAGTAGTACATTTCGAGTTCCAGTGCTCTACTTTAGCGTGCAAGAAATGAACGGGAGCCCAGTTGGGAGGCAACAAGTCTTGGAAATCCTTCGACAGGAACATAATAAGCGGTCGTCGTTTGCAATCAGTGATGATATCCCAACTGACACATGGGAGTTTATTTCCCAAGAAGAACATCCTATCACGGGTCTTGTTTCGTATTTCCTCCACCCATGTCAATCAGCCGAACGACTGCACTTACTAACCGCAGGAAAAATGATCAGAAGGAAGTATGCGTTCGATCGGAACAAATTTGAATGCTAATGAGTTGACAAGTAACAACATTATCTGGACTTGGATGTCAATGATCTTGCCAGTTGTCGGTCATTCCATACCTGCCTCTTACTTTCTAAAAATCCAAAAAAATATGGCACTATTAGAAACTCACGGAAAAGCCGATGTGATGGAAGAACGAGGGAAATGTAATTAATTTTTTCTTTTCTTATAGAAGCCCGTGGCTTCGTGGACTGCTTCGATTTCCTCCTTGTCACCAACTTCGACGACGGTAGCCGTAGCCATTTGAGTTGCATATCCATAACCCAAAACACCCCCAAGAACAGTTATCAAAGAAACAAATTTTGAGTCCGAAAAACACATTTCGGTCCCACCAATTTTATTGCATACAAAAGGTTCGTCAATACGAAAACGAAAACGGCTTGCAATCCCTTCATAACGCCAGCACTAGTTGCACCACCAGGAAAATGTAGGAGCGTATGGAAAAAGTAATGGAGTGAACGATATTGGCCACACCAAACGCGCCAAAAAGAATACAAGCATACCAAACAGTCGTTCCGGCTTGTTGCATAGGATACCAAATATGCTCATTGAAATGTGGAATAGTATAGAAAATTTGCCAAACTAGAAACACAGATGCGGCAACCGATCCTTGAACAAAATTGTTTTGTAGGACACTCAATTTGTGCTCACCCTTCATAACGGCTCACTCATGACATAGGTCAAACCATGCATTGCGGATCCAAGAAAGATATAAGTGCTTCCCTTCAATACATCCTCTCCCAAATTTACAGAATCCTTCGCCGTGAGGGCTAAGCCACCAAATACAACAACCACATTGGCCCATTGCCATACACTCATAGTTCGTCCTAAAAATATTTGCGAAAAGACTTTGGAAAAATATGATATGATATGATACAAAAAAAAAGATGACACGGAAGATGAGAAAGAAAATGTATACAAATAAATATTCAAATAAATAATGAAAGCACGGCAATTGACCGTTTTAGTTTATCTTTGAAACAAAATCGTTCGAAACTCACTCACCTGCTGTCCATATTGTCACCGATGAATAGATGATCGCAAAAATGGTTGGACCTGACAAAGAAGCACCCGTATAATTTAACGACGTAGAAGAAATATCCCAAAGAGCGATTCTTTATAATCGTTTTATGTGTGAATTTCAGCAATATATGTTAGCGTTTGAAATGACGGGTTCAATGATGTAAACGAATAATTCATGCATAGTCCAAGTTTATTACTTACCCACTCGCTTTGTATATAGTGGATCGTTTCGGCCAGCTTTGTTGATTCGCGAGTAAGATAGGGAGAATAAAAGCTGATGGTAATAGGTAATAGAAGAGCATGTAAAGTTGGCAAGAAGGATCTGCAATTTTTGCTTCCTTTAGAAGCGTCATTAGAAGTGGTTGACTGCATCCTGATGCGATATATGCTAAGGCACTGGAATATGTTCGAATGCTGGTAGGAGACGTCATTTTTTTTTCCTGCTGTTGGGACTTATTTTTGGACTACCTTGCTTCGAGGCCTGTACAATTATTATTATTATGTTGAAAGATCAGATAATATGTGTGAGCAGAGAATATATACATATGTCCATTTTGTTATTGGATAAATTTCTTACGGAATCTCTGAATGATGGGTATGTTTTCTATGATGCATGCCTCGTTTGTCACCACTCGGTTTTTGTTGTTTTGTCAATTGGCAGGAACTTCCTCTTCGGCGACTTGTAAGTTACTTGCGATGCTAGCTAACTAACTTAACTCTGACGAAGAGATTCATTCGTTCAAAGAGTATGCTCAAAGAATCTTGGCTGAAAACTGAAAACACTACAAAAAGCCCTACGACTTTCAACTTAAATATTATTTAAAAATAAAAAAAACAATTTCATTTCTATATTTTTAGGGCATTTATGTACGACCTAATATTTATTTTTACTATGAACACTACGTGCTTTGCTTTTTTATACAATACTTAGTAAAGGAAGCAATAATTCTTCATTCGCCTTCGCAGTCTTAATTGCTACTATGTACAACAAAATAAATAAATAATCATAAAAAGATCTTTGTATCATACATCATATAGTAGTATTGTCATCATGGGAACGTAGAAAGTCAGCCTGAGTGTAGGGAGAAAAAGGAAGAATATTGCGTCCGTTGTCATTGCGGAAAAATCAGAGGCAGGTTTAGAGCAAATAAGGAACACGTCGTAGCTTGGGAGTGTAATTGCAGTGATTGTTCGATGAGAGGAAATATCCACATCATCGTCCCAGAAGAAGATTTTCGAATAGACATGCCAGATAATAAATCATATCAATTAATGACGACTGAGTATCTTTGGGGAACAAAGACTGCGACAAGGAAATTTTGTAGGACATGCGGAGTACTTCCATGGTATAGACCTCGATCAAATCCAGATGGATATGGTATCACACTTAAGTGTATTGACTGGGGCAACGACGAAGCAATAATACCGAAGGTTGAAGTCAAAAGGTTCAATGGCGAAAGCTGGGAGGAGCAATTTGCTGCATCCAACATTGCCGAACAATCAAAGAGCACCTAGTAATATATAAAAATAAGTGCATAATAAGTGTAAGAACAACTACCGTATGTGCAGCTAACCAAATGTACACCAAATGATGACATGACTGCACTCAGTTACAGCTATTTATGTGAATACGGTATGTAAAGCTCTAGTCAAGTAATAGGATCGTAAAAACAACATTGAATGACAATGCTTCTAAAGACATTCTAAACTCCTAGCTTTATCTTACACTAAAACTATTATGTATACTTCTAGAGACACAATATCTCGAAAGTTAGCATGTGTAAAGGGGAGAACTTTGTTGGAGATCATACTATACGTGCGGGACGTAATTTGCGATGAACTGTTTTTTTCTTTCTTAAATCGTCAGAAAACCTCGTGCCGTCACTCGGAAGGCAGTCAGCTTCTGAGTAAATCTATCTCTGTTGGCGCTATCCAAACTCCGATTGACATCCGAAAGCAACTTGTTCAAAGTTTCATTCAACTTCGCTTGGTTTTCATTCGATTGTGTACTCAATAAATAATTTTTGTATTCTTGGAAGCTTGACTCGCTTGCCAACATGAGACTCAACATGGGACGCATTACAGCCCAGTGGTTGGAAGGCGGACCAAATAAGAGAAGGTTGAATAGTGTCATGGTCAAGCTAGAAAAAAGATTGGGCTGGGCAGCCAAGTGCTTGAAAACAAAAATGAGATGAAAATTAGGTGAGCAATAATCCATACAAACATAAATATCACTATATATATCATTAAAACGGAATTTCTTGCTCTTACTTTGTTTAGGTTGTGCATTTCCACCTTATCTTTGTTTTGGTTGATAAAGAAGTATGTAGTCAAATGATCAATTGTATTAGCACAAAATGAACTGATGGTTTGATCGTTTGACTGAAGACCTTCGTGAACAGTGGTCATGATTTGTAAAAAGACGTTTGTGTCCAAAGCAAAGACTCTCTTTTTATGGCTACGAAAGAGGATTTCGATGAAGCTATAATATGCTTTGCTCAGCTTCGGATATGCATTCACATCATCCAATGGTACAGAGAGTGCCATATTGAGGGCAACATCGAGTGAATTTTGCAAGGACATATCATTGTAAAGTTCAAAGACTCCAAAACAGACATAATTTCCACCCAGGGCAGAATTCAGAACATGAAGAGATAAGGAGAGTCCCTTATAGCGCTTCTTATAGATTTCTGGATCTCCTGGTGGTGGCGCTGGAGTGGCCATAAGTCGACGACCATATGCACAAACGACATCGCTGGTGTACCGGAAAAGAAGGATACCATTCGGGCTGCTTTGATCAAAGTTTACCCGATTTGCTTTATTGTGACAGAATTCCTGCAAGAAGCGAAGCAAACTGATCATAACATCGGTTTGGTCGTACCATAAATCAGCAACTTTAGAGAAGAGAGGTAAATGTTGGGGATGCAAGATCTCAAATAGGGCACTATATGTTTTGCGATTGTGCAAACTAGCAGCAATTCCACGCAAATCCCGAAACACTCCAATCAGGGGTGCTCTGCAATTCTCACTTCTCAGATCATTGGGAGGGAGACTACCCAGTTTACCTAAGACAGTAATAATGGGTTCGAGAAATTGCTCGAATGTCAGTCCTAGCTTATCTTCCCCATTTGGAGACAAAAGCAGACGTGTTAATGTCGCATGAAAGGTAGTTCGTTGTCTGACATTTGCTGGGATGGATAGGAATGGAAAGTGGTCGCTGGTGTGATTTTTGGCTAGAAATCGGACAGTTTCGAGAGTCAATAAAAGTTTGGAACTGCTATATCCTCCGGCCATATCATGAAAGAGATCCAGAGTCTTGCTCACGATTTCTTGCTCCTCCGGCCAAAATTTGAGGTTGTTTCCCATTTTAGTAACAATAATATTTGCTACAACTGTGTGATCACCCATACCCATCTGCTCAAACATCCGCAGATAGACTTTTTGCTTAGTCGATGGTGCAGAATCAAGTTTTGCCACAATCATCCCCACCGATAAAGTATCACCGCCCAATGAACCGACACCAGAGCTGCTGCTTCCAGACATCTGGTCCCACATGAACATGTAAACTCGACGAAAGTTTCCGAAGTAAAATAGCATGGCTTGTTCTAATTGTGGGTCCGCTCTTCCTGTACCATTTGATGAGGTAAGACGATAATCCATACCCTGGGCAAGTTGCAACGTGCGACGACTTAAGCTGGCATCGATTGCCTCTTCTCCTTCCCCCATGTGAGCAGAAGACCAAGAATGGCCCCCGACAATAGCTCCAACTATGTAGGTCAGCCACGTTAATTGTCCCTCAATGATTGCCATGGATTGCTGCACATCATTCGGTGCAGAGGAGGTCGGGCTATTTCCTAGGCGACTTGTAATGTCTCTGTACTGCGCTAGTAGAGGATCAAATTTAGCTAAAATCATTTGTGCAACAGCCCCATATTTAAAGCGACAAATGACGGGTAATCGATCCATTTGTTCCCGGAGCGATCCGTCGTCGTCGAGTGGATTCTCAAGGGCCCCATCACTTCTCAAAACAGCTTCGACTGACCCAAGCATGCTTTCGATATATGTTTCAATCACAAGTAACACCTGTTTTTCCAGATGCTGAACATGACCCTGAGCTCCAGTTTCAGGTCGAACATATGGTACGGCTGCTACTAATCTACCCCAAAGCGAGAGGAGGTAGTGTATCGAATTTGTAGAATATTGCCAGTTCCGAATAGATTGCACGGTAAACGATGCTGCCAGTTCGAGCCATTCCATATACCCGTTAGTCTTGACTAATTCTGATAGTTGGTAGTTCGCCTTCAATCGACCAAGGAGACGACAAAACTGATGGTAATTGTCTTGATGTTGCAATCCAGTTTGGTTGGAGAGCATTTCTCGTATTCCAGTGATAAGACGACCTAAAAATGCTGCCCGATCCTTATCTGTTGGAAACAGAGAACGCCGTACAGATGCTAGCAATATAATGGCTTCCATGGCCTTACTAGATCGTGGAGGTGCTGTAGTGGCATAAAATTCAAAGAATAGTTCTGTGGTGGCTGGATCTTGCAATAGAGTTCTCCACGAAGTAGGTGCTTGGATGGTCCCGACATCCTCAGTAGATTCATCTGGATTCGTACCGATAAAGTCAAAGGAAAGACACCGGACCGCGAGCGCAAGGGAAAGTTCTCCAAGAATCTTCTCTTGTTGTGGATCCGAAGCTGTTTTATTTTATAAAGAGACATATATGGAGAGAGAGAAAACAATGAAGATAAAATGGTAGAGTGCAAATTGAGTGTTAGCCCATTTCATTCTATTGAATACTTTGCATTCGAAATTTACTTGTATTATTCCTTTCCTTTCCTTCCACGAAAAAAACAGTATAATATTCGCTCATCTTTGTCCAGACATTCCAGATCCTTTTCTCTTTTTGTGTGTGGTGTATGTGGTGTCACCCATAGAACAATATTCGAATACATTTTTTATTAAATTATCCGCTTATTGATATTATAATAAACTTACTAATAGCTCTTGTTTGAAGTTGCTTAAGTGTCGTCAAACCTAATTGAAACACCTTTAGGAGACAAACATCTCGAAAGCTCACCGACGTCTTTCGATGTTGTGTTAGGGTTCGTCCGGAAGTGGGGATATTTAGCTCGTCGACGAGTTGATTGAGAATTTTTAAACCGAGTATACAATGTTCAACCGTCGCCTGCAAGAACTTGGTAACGTCGTCGGCCAATTCTCGGTGAACAGGATCATCAAACCAGCCTAATTTCGTTATACGACATACCAATTTGATTAAACTAACAACCACAAAACTTTCCAATTGTGTACCATTGTTTGCCAGGTATGTAAGGACGTAATTGCGAATATCAATACGTTGGGGAATGGTAAAGGAATTCCAGTGCGTCGTAATTAGTTCGGTCAACGAATTGGTTGCCACTAGCCGTGCATATTGCGATTGAGTCTTTTCAAGGATGTATTGACATTGTGGAATAAAATCAGCCGATTGTTGCAAACTCATTAGACGTTGCTGGGCTTCCTGCCGGTTAATTTGTTCCCCATTTTCCCCAGTTGTTGGCATCCCCGTGTATAGCGTCTCACAGAGAGCTTCAACCTGTTTCAGCTGTGCAGAATCCATGATAATATTGATGTCTCAGGAGAAGGGTTCGTGTAATCGATAGATCGACGAGAATAGAGGTTCGTTTTTGCGTTGCAGATCTGATACTAAATAGGTAGAAGAGGAAAACCAGTAGGGTTTTTTTTCTCTTTCTTTTTCTTTCTTCCTCAAATTACTTACTCGATGGCAGATTCAAGAAGGGAAAAAAACGATTTTCAGCTGTATTGAAAATAGAAGCAATAAAACAAACCAACCGGTCTTAATCGAATTTCTTGGGACCGGAAAAGATGTGCAGCTTGGTTATCAAGTGAAAGCTTCTTAGGATGAGCTTATATTGTGCGGAAAAGGAAATGATCGAGGTAATGCAACATATAGTTCCAATGGAAGTGACGTTATGCCAATGCAATCACAATTTTATTTTTGTTATTGATTATTGAGCTGTTGCTTTATCTACCGTATTAATAATTGTACTGAGCATCTCGCGTGATGGATGATCGATGCCAGCACGCGATTTACATTAGGGGTCAAAGCAAAAGATGCAAAAAGAAGAAGAAAAAGCGCTATGAATGTCGGCTGCTCGGCGACGCACAGACCATAAGAGCTTAGAGAAAATTAGGTATTTTGCTCAATTTTTGACGAATCAGTTGTAGGCAGGAAATCTCATCCACCCAAATTAAAGATTTGTGTTGATATGTCATGTGTTCGAGTGTTAGTAGTGTGGAGAAGGCAAATAAACTCTACATACATAAAATATTAGACAAATACACAACTTTGTCTTGAATAAAGGAATTTGATTCATCCACTTGAGTTGCTAAACTACAAAACGAGAACAACCGCACCATTGCAATATGAGTTCAACCAACGGTGAAAAATTCCTCGCAGCTGCTGCCGAATTCCCCGAAGATGCTCTTCCCGATGACAAAAGGGTGTATGAACATCCTTTAGTAAAACGATATGCAACGAAGGAAATGTCCTTCGTCTGGTCCCCGGCTATGAAATTTACAACGTGGCGTAAGCTATGGACGGCCCTAGCGACGGCTGAACAAGAGCTGGGTATCGACATTTCCGATGAGCAACTCGAAGAAATGCGAACCCACTTGTTTGATGTCGATTTTGACTTGGCAGAGCGAAAGGAAGCCGAATTTCGTCACGATGTTATGGGTCACGTCCACGCTTTCGGTGATGCCGCTCCCGCTGCCATGCCTATTATTCATTTAGGGGCCACTTCTTGCTACGTAGGAGACAACACTGATATTATTCAGATCCGAGATTCGCTCTTTCTCGTCAAGAGAAAACTTGTGCAGACTATTTCGATTCTCAAAGACTTTGCCATTAAATTCCGAGATTTACCCACTCTAGGTTTCACCCATTATCAGCCTGCTCAGCTCACCACTGTGGGGAAGAGGTGCTGTTTGTGGATGCAAGAGTTGTTGATGGATTATGATCGTGTTGTCATGGAAATTGAAAAGCTTCCTATGCGTGGAGTCAAGGGAACAACAGGAACACAGGGAACATTTTTGGAACTTTTTGATGGTGATCATGAAAAGGTAAAGATCTTAAACAAGCGTGTATGTGAACTCATGGGATTCGAAAAGTCTATCGCCGTCTCTGGTCAAACTTATACCCGTAAGATTGACTTTACCGTTTTGAGCGTCTTGAGTGGTATTGCTCAATCAGCCTATAAAATGTGCGGGGACATTCGATTACTTGCCAACTTAAAAGAAATAGAGGAACCGTTCGCTAAAACTCAAATTGGTTCCAGTGCTATGGCCTACAAGCGCAACCCAATGCGATCCGAAAGGGTCTGCTCCCTTGCTCGTTATGTCATGGGACTACCCTCTGGAGCAGCTAACACAGCTGCGAATCAATGGTTCGAACGTACACTAGATGATTCTGCCATTCGTCGCATCATTCTCCCTGAGGGATTCCTTGCCGTCGATGTCATTTTGACACTTCTTTCAAATATTGCTGATGGTCTTCATGTCTGGCCCGAAGTTGTCAAGTCTCACGTTATGGCTGAATTGCCATTTATGTCAACCGAAGTCATTCTTATGGAGTGTAAGTAGATTTTGTTTTGCTGTATGGACGATTATTAGTTTTTTTTTAGGCTTACCTCAGTATGATGTATACTGGTAACTAAAACCTGTATCTATATTTATCATATCCCTTCTTTTATTAGGTGTCAAAGCTGGTGGTGATCGTCAGGAACTTCACGAGGCCATCCGTGTTCATTCAATGGCTGCTGGTGCTGTGGTGAAAGGAGAGGGAAAGCCAAATGATCTGCTCGAACGCATTGCTAAGGATTCAATGTTTTCTGCCATTCATGATAAGCTGGATACCCTTGTCGATCCAAGTCTTTTTGTTGGACGTGCACCTGAACAAGTTGACGAATTTATTCAAGACGAAATCACTCCAATTCTAGATGCGAATAAGGACCTACTAGCACAAGCAAGCGTGGACGCTGTCAATGTTTAATCGATCAACAAACACGAGAGCAGGATCTTCCAGCGTATAACTCAATTAATACTTACAGTTTCTGGTCTTTGTCTGAGACAAGATATCAAATCTGGCTCTTATCGAAAATTAGAGACATTATGTTTTGTCGGAAGATTGTTCTTCAAAATACAACATGAGGTACTACCAAGTAGTCTAGTACCGTAGTATAGCAACCAAATAATTTTAGTGGGTTGTAACATTACAGTTAACATTTAATGATGACAGACCTTTTTTCATTACTACTCTGCGTCTTCAAGGCTCCTTTTATATTGAATATTGAATAGTAATATACTTGAAGAATAGTATTATTTAAAAATTAATTATTTGATTTTTTATTGGGATGCATTTAATTTATCCACGTTTGAGCGTCGAGAACGAATTTGAATTCAATCAATCAATATCTTTTCAAATCAACGAGGTCACCTTACTTCTCGAAGTATTTCAGTCGTATCTGCCTCATTTTTCCTACTAGTGCCCGGCGGCGACACTAAATTTGACTCGACGCGAAATAGTAAAGAGCAATAAACTCTCAACATTCTCACTAAAAGACATTCTCACTAAAAGAAATTCCGAAGTATCAAAACACAAGTAACAACAACAAATATTCAACAACAACAACGAAAATTGCAATCATGATCCCCAAAAGGAATAGCCTAGATCACTACGATAATCTTCAAACCTTCAAACCCCATTGGGACCAGTATCCAAAGATTTATGTTGCTCCAAAAATATCCTTCCCTTTGTTTGATTCTTTAGATGGTGATCTTTCAAAGGATGTCTGGGAAAATGTCGACTTTTCGGATCTTTTTGATGATATCCGCGGTGAGACAGATGCTCCAAGTAACGATCGACCGAATGATAATTGCCAAACACGATTCAAGGCAGTGTGGGATGACGACTATCTTTATATAGGCGCAATTCTAGAATCTGATTTTGAAACACAATCTCATTTTACCGAACGTAATTCCCCTATCTTTCAGAAAGACAGTGACTTCGAGGTTTTTGTCGACCCAATGGGAAGTAACCACAATTACAAAGAATTAGAAGTAAATGCTATCAACACAATATGGAATCTTATGTTAAACAAACCGTATGATGATGATGGCGACGAATATTCAGGAAGAATTGCACAACCCGGTGACGATCGGTATTACGAAGTCTATCATCAAAAGACTGCAACAAAGTTGCTGAAAGGGGAACTCAACGACCCTAATGGATCAGCTACGTGGTCAATTGAGGTGGCACTTTCTTTCAAGGACCTACTAGCTCACACGGATAATAACAGTGTAGAATATATGATGAGTCCCGGGATAGGCGACATGATGAGAATCAATTTCTCTAGGGTTGAGAGACAAGGAGCTACAAACTGGACGTGGCAACCACAAGTTGTTTGGGATCCCAAAAACCAGCGGTATACAGGTCGTGTTGCCATGCATCTCCCTGATAGTTGGGGCTATATGGTGTTTGGAGAGATGGGAATACTAGGTCACGGAACATCAACACCACCACGGGATCCGACATGGCCTGGGCGTCTTGCAGCAATGAACGTTTATTACGCTCAGAAAGCTTTTTTTGTTGAACATAACGGGACATATGCCGCTTCGATAGAGGAGATGGGAGATTTGCTGGATGAAGCAGTAGTAAAACCATTCCAGATTCAAATCAAATTAGAAAAGTATGACTTTTTTGCAATTGTAAGTGGCAACCCTGACGGTAGTGATGTATCAATTACAAACGACCGGCATCTTCAAATAGCGTACCCTAGCACAGCATAGACATAACTTATCATTATTGAATAACAATATTGAAAATAATACGACTATACACGTTAGTACGCGAGGATCAATCATATATTATTGATCTCAACATGATCGACACCCACTTAGTAGCTACACGTGTACGTACGTAAGGCAAACAAAAAGGAATTGCAAACAGTTTCTTCTTACTAGATGTACGGGTGATATATAATAGAATTGCACTTGGTATTAAAAAATGACGAACGTTGATAGTCTAGAATACAGCAAAAGAGTGAGTCGTCTTTTTTTCTCTGATGTTTATACTCCTTAGCATGGATTACATCTGATAGTAGGGGGGGGGGGGGGGGGATGGTATATGGACCGATCTAACAGTCTTCTTTTTGATTAGGGTCGACTGAAAGGATTAATACGAGCGAAGATACTGTGTCCCCTCAAAGAATGTGTAGCGGCAGCCCCAGCATGAAGGGGAATAAGGTATTTACCTTTAGTGACAGAATAACAAGAAGGTTGGAATCGAAGTATAACCGGATTAGATACTTTTCGTTGCGAAATTCATGTTGAAATATAGAGCAAAGATTACCCTTTAAAATCATGTTATTGTCATTGTCAGCTTACCGTATGTACCAAGTGTTTTGTGAATTTTATAACTCTTTTTAATCATAAATAGAAAATATAACACATCAGACAGAAATCGTCGGTGAGAACACATACGGCTTTCCCCTTATTACTATTCTTATGTCAGCAATAGCCTTCTTCTATTAGTAAAGTTAACATAACATACCTGCTTGGCAATTTCTCCGGTACTCTTCTTATTTTCATCTGTTTTGACAACACCAGGGAGAGTGGTAGTAAAGAATGGCAATCCCTTGCCACCATAGTACCCCATCGCAATGCCCGATGCAGGCATTATCGCCATAAATGCATAAAGACCTCCATGACTAATTTTCGCAAGAATATGTTCAATTGAAGAAGCACCGGCCAACTCTTCAATCTTATACTACATGATCAAACCAAACCAAACCAAACCAAAACAAAACAAAACAAAACAAAACAAGGAGAAGGAAGGAAAAATCGTGAGGTTTCTGCTATGAAAGCATAGTGATTATTTTCCGCCATATATTGCTCGTCGTATCAGTTCCGTACCGCAGATCTATTGAAGATTCGATATGCTAAACGTGGTGCTATAATCATCCCAGTCAGCAATCCCAAAGATTTATGTCGAAACATCCACGTTCCTTTATCTTCTTTGGGACTTTCTTGTGCCTTCAAAACACATCCTACACATCCAATCATAGTACCGGCACTGCAAAGAAATACAAGGAATAAGAAAGAAAAAAATTAAGCTAAGAGTATATTAAAAAAAAGAGTAGAATCAAACCCCCCAAACGAACAAACAATTTTAAAAAAAGATTGAAAAAGTGAGATCCCTCACCTCAGCCAATGTAGACTGGATGCCGTAACAGTGTACGAAGCGGCTGCAAGATTCATGGCGATTTCCTTCTTGCTTATTTGGGTGCTTGTTGTTAGAAAAAGGGCAGAAAGATGATAAAATCTTTTTATGAGCAAACATTATGCATGATGCTACTAAGCATGTCGCGAAGGAAATTGAGAACTGAAAAGGACTTCCAAAAAGCGCTTCAACGTGGGAATGGATTTATTTCAATCACGGAATTTATTGTACGCCACTGAACTGCATGATTGAGTAACTATTCGTCCAGTCGTACTTGTAGTCGAAATATTAGCCGGATAACAATCTTTACTTGCTCTCAACTACAGTACTACGACGTCTCAGTCATGCATACGGTGCGTAGTAGGTAAAAAACTTCTAGCTAGAGAGAGAGAGAGAGCTGCATACGGTACTACTGTAGAGAAGTAATATTATCAGTCTACCAATTTTTTTCGGCCCAGGCCCCCGTACCTACCTATTTTAAAAATGGATGAAACACAGCTACAGAATGTTCGAGACTACTGTAGATTAGATTTAGAGCTTTTACGATTCCAAATTTATGTTATGACATTTAAACACTTACGTACTGTAGAGTAATCCATCCATTGCTTAGGGAGAAATTATGATGGTTGTTGGTGTCATTTAAAGGTGAATAAAATTTAAAAATAAGCAAAACAGCATTTACCTGGTAACTACTATATTGTTCGTATCAAAATACTCCTGTTAACCAGGTCCTTCCCAGCAATGCTAGAATTTTTAAATTGTCATGTTCCAGTAACCTTTCATCAAATATATCGTATTTGGCATTTTCTAATTTTGATAAGTAATGGAGCGCTGGTATTATCGGAAGAAAGCACATTCGAGCATGCTTTGGAACGGTACTTTGAAGTTCTTGAGCTTTTGATAAATGCGAATATGCTAGGATACAAACTCGTTTCACAGCATCTTTCAATTGGTCTCTCTCTACTTCATTCAATATGTTTTCTTCATCGATTGATACATTATTTTCCGACGATTCTTTATCTTCATTCAAACCAATTTTATTATTTGTGTGCATTAATTTGTGATACGGAAATTCTTCTGGGAAAAATTCTTTTGGGATAGAGCATTCCCCCCGAGCTAAACGGAAACGAACACCCCGCAACGCCGTTGCTAATCCAATCCCGATTCCAGCATGTTGTGCTACAACATCAACCGCTTCATCTCGTACGTTTACTGTCTCCAATGTCAAATAGAGCAAACTAGAAACTATATTGTCAGCATATTCAACCATGTCGGTGATCGTTTCTGGTTGTTCATCGTGCAAATCTGTTTCTCGTGCCTCTGATAGTCGTTCTAAAAATCGTTGCGTTAATTGTTTTTCGCGAACTGCATAGTCCAAAACTCGAACAGCAGGATTTTTAAAATACGATGCGTCTAATGTTTCTGAAATGGAGAACATTTCATCGTCAATCTTATAATTATTATTAGTAGTACTGTGACTCTCATGATTGTTCTCGCTTTGCTGTTGTGAATCATATATTTTATTGAGACCTTCCCTCCACCATTGGATTCGTACTTGTAGGGCGCATTTGCCTGTTCTCCCTTGTTGCGATTGAGAACACTTCCACCCTTGATGGATGCAAGCTCGGCATTCCATGCACGAATACCAAAAAACGATCGTCGTGCATTGTACGGCATGAGCAATCCACATAGATATGATTCTCGATCTCTATTTTTGACAAGCTCCACACAGTAACGATAGTCCTTCGTTGACATTGATGGATTCTTTTTCTGATGATCACTTGTACTTATTGTAGTAGAATGATAAGATGCGAATCGTAACATAGCAGCTGACATTGGCTCAAATCGTCGTTGCGATGATATTATCAGTTGATGACGGGAACTCATCATATTGCTAGCTAAAGTTGTCGACGGGAGGCGAGGCGATGAGGCGATGAGGCGAAAAGGATTATTTATCAATATTGTGTTGGTCAACAGTATATTTTCATGAACAATCACTGAAAACATGTGACGTTTAAGGGACGCTGTACAGTACTATTTGTTTGGATAATGAGGTTACTACCTTTTTGGTTGGTTCGTTCGTGTTATGCGAGAGAAGTGGAGGAATCAAATCATTGAAAAATCATCAAAACATGGTTTTGATGATTCATTCGATTGATTCCTTCATTCATTCATTATCGAAAATTTAAAAAATTGTTGTCGCGTCGCTCGGTCGTTTGACATTATTTCACGCAAATCTGCGCGCATACGTCAGTATCACGATTTTTCCTCATATTTTTGCTTTCGAAACCAAAACCACAAACTTTAAGATTCAAGATACAATAACACATCAAAACAATTGTTGTAAGCAACAAACGAAACCGAAAAAGAAAAAGAAAACCACCACCATGAGATTCTTTGTATGTATGGTGGTTTTGACCCAACTAGTTGGTATGGTGGCTGATGCATTCATTCTAACGAATATTGAAAATTCTGCTTCGAATTATAAACCGTACTTGCACCGATGACGCAGTTGCAATCAAAGACCGATGACAATAACAACGTACAAGTAGGAGATAACGAGGAACAACAAGTCAATCATCGTCATAATTATTTCGATCGACGAAACTTTATCTATACCACTTCTTTGTTATTATCAGGAGCGACAATTCAACCAGTATTGGCTGCATCATCCTCGTCGTTGTCATCATCAAAGCAAGAGGAGATAGACAAGATAAATATAGTGAAAGGATACGATAGACTGCAGTATCTTTTATCGAATTGGGAAAAAGAAACTACAATATGTGGTATGGGTGGTGATAAATTAGAAAGGTCATGTGATCGTACACCGATGAAAGTAATGGAGTATATGGGCTATAAATCCACAACCGATCCATTATACAAGGCCGAAAAGACACTTAGACGACTATACGAGAATACAAACGTACCTGCCAAACGAGATGTGGAGTTTCTGGAAGCAGTGGAGGTAAGTTGGGGATATTCCGACGATCAGTGTATTTGTAGTCCGATCGAGTAGATTCACTGAGTACATTATATTGAGGAATTTTTAGAACCAATCCTGACTGTTATTCTACCTTCACTTTGTTTTTCTTGCATTGATTGTGGATAATATTTCTATTTTTAAGATCTTTTCCGAAAATGGTAAGTTTTATTTATTATTGATGTTTGTATCATACTTGAAGTATAATAATATCGATAAGAGCTCACTTTTCAAAAAAATCTTTCCAATTCATAATAATGCTATTCATTAAAAGCCGATGAAGCTTCAGGCATGGCTTTTATATCTAGCTGGGGCGAGAGGTAAGTTTTATTTATTATTATCATTTACTATTGTTTGTATTCAATATTTGAAGTATAATAATAATATCGATAAGAGCTCACTTTTTAAAAAATATTTCTATTTCATAAAACTATTCAGTAATCCTGGTGGAGGAAAAGATCGGGTAGAACTCTTCATTGAGCGGGCCCGGAAAAATATTGTTGCAGCTCGTGACAGTTTAGCGACAGTTATTAGTATTTTGGATCTAAAATCATAGCTACTGATACGATCGCAAACAAGTTCAATTGGCAATAAAGCCGGATGGAAGAAGAATGCTCCGAAAATAGAACACATACACCAGTCAGACAATCACAAAAATTTTGCTACTTGTAGTGAAAGGATAAACAATGGTGGGATGAAATAAATTATGTATGTAAATAAAATAAATTATAAAATTAACAGGTACAACGTGTCATATCTTCAAGTATTTCAACTTTTTGTTTTGGGTTCAGGAATCGGGCTTCTCCCGTGTACTCTCCTCTATATTGTTGTCGGAAGAATCTTCCGAATAAGTGCTTGCAACCAGTTTGTAAGCATTCCGAGCTGTGCTAACAATAGAAAAGGCCAAGGCTTCCAAATAGCGGGTCAGTCTCTCCTGAGTATTAGTAGTGTTAGTGATGACAAATAATTACGATTGAAGTCGCGTTTGTTGTGGTTAGACATCGATAAACTGTGTACATTAGAAAAAAGTTTAAAAAAATGAAGCTTGATCTCTTACCTGCAAATTCTCCTTAATAGTCACCTCTGAAAATTCTGTTGTTTCGTATAGCTGCAATAAATTTTGTCGTTGCTCCGTGAAACAACTGGGAAAGAAACCAGGAGAGAATCGTTGAATAGCACCGAAAATGAGAACGTGACCCACCGGTGTAAGAGGAAGAATGAGAATAATAACCACAGGGATAAAAGTGATAACATCTTTGAAGGTACGACTGAGGTTATTTGGTAAAAGCAAGAAGATAAATGTGAGTCAGAAATAATATTGCATTTTTTAAAAGCATCGCATATAACCCTCCTTAAACGAACGCCGAGAAAAAGCAAAACATCGACCGATAACTAGAATAAAATAAATACATACCGAATCATTCGTACTTCGCGAGGCTTGAGCGTGTCGCCTTGAACTGCGCGTCCTATTAAGCTGGCGCAGTACAAAACATCGTTCCAGAACAAACGGGTCCCCTTAACATAAAACATAGCCCCGTTAATCGATTTTTTATATAAATCGTTGATCCACCTTCCAATAGCATCTCGATCGTACGTCAACCCAGTTACGTAGTAATCTATACCAAGCCTTCGCTTGAAATCAGTCATTTGCTCAGCAATTACAGCGAGGATATCAGCGTCCACCACTCCTTTGGAATTTAGTTCTTTGCTGCAATTCTCAATTTGGCTTTCTAGTAATCCGTACTCAGCAACATTCAATCGATCCTGAAGCGGTATATAACCTTTAGCAGTCGGATTCCCTAATTCTGTTGCTAAATATGTATAAATTCGCTCCAATTCGTATACTAAGTTTTGATAAGAAACTTGTTGCTCCATTATTATCAAAGCCTCCGCTGATCGACGAATTTCGTTCCGCAAGACAGGGTCTAATGATGCCAATCTGACATTCGCCACAGCTTGCCCAGCACTTAATCCTACACAAAGAATTAAGATCCAGGAAAAGTACTGATTGTGTTAGTAATAGTAATGATAATAATAATAGTGGTAAAAGATGATATATCCACACCACGTGTAATTAAACAAATTTACAAAAACAATTCGAGCACCTACCGGACGCCACAAGTGCAGTATGTGCCTTTTCCATGCTCTTTAACTCGTCCTCAAGACGTAAGAGTTCCTTGCGGGCATCTCGAATGGCTGGTGTATCTGGAATCTTAGCGGTAACTGCTGGTTTGGACTGACGACTATCAACATTTCCACCACTTTCCTTCGACATTGTCTCGTCGTCCAATTTACTGTCTGATCCTTCTTCGAGTTCCACGGGTGTTTGTCCATTAATACGAGCCCATACTGCCCCACCAAATTTCGTTAATGCCGCTCGATCCTGTAAGGCTCCTTCCCAATCAACCGTCCCGTCATCTCGTACATAAAGTTTCGGTCCGATAGAAGCAGAGTTCCCTCCTTCAGCTCCCGTATCTTCAGGCGTTAGATTTAGATCCGGGAGCTCGGATATCTTCAGGAAAGAAGAAGATGGCTCATCTCCATTTTCGATGTCGTTACTATGCAAGACCCTCAATAGATTTGATCTTGTTTTCAAAATCCTCCTAAATTCAAGAAATAATGGAAAAATTATAAAAAAATTAAGCGAATCAAAATCATATATATGTGTGTATGTATGTTAGATTGTTGTACGTACCCCAGTAACACCATTCGCTCTTCATTCGAATATGAATAACGACCCATGCCTATATTTTCATCAAGCTCTACGAGTCCATCGTCGTTCAATGTAAGTTCATTTTCCACAAGGGTATGACAAAACATATCTTCAACTCGTTTCGTTAACTGGGACAATAATTTTTCGTAATCAACGGCTCGCTTTTTCGCATTGCTTGGAGGATTAGATGGAACGGCTGATGTACTACCGTTGACTGTACTACCTTCCGATTGCTGTTCGATTGATACAGCAAATTCGGCATTTGTCCAGTCCTCCAAGGTTTCTCGAATCCACATAACATCCTTCAGCTGTCGAAATTTACTAACCGGTGACGATGGTAGCAGCTGATTGTTTTTTGTCTCTTCTGCTGCTTTCAGCGCTTGTTCGTTTTGTGAACTTATTTCACCTTCTATCTCTTCTTCTTCTTGCATTTTCTCGTCTTCTTGATCCGAATATGATAGTTGGGTACTGCGAATTGGAGTGGCAAATAATGCTGTGCTGTCATTTGTGGTGAATATTTTTACAGTCGCATCCGCCCTCGTTGATACAGTAGAATCCTGATGCAGTCGACGTGATGCCATCGAGAAATTCTGTTGTCGTTTTTCCTGATAACGGGTGGAGAAAGGAGCTTGAAACGATTGTACATTCGTATTTCTTGATGTAAGGAAGAATAACATCGCAACGACCACAATTTTTGAGTGCCCTAAATAGGCTACTGGCAGTAATGATAGTCCCATAATTATTGTTATTTTATTGTATCTTTATATGAAAAGGATGATGACATAAAAACCTCTACAATCTCCCGAGTAACGATGATATGAACCTTATGTTGCTGATGTTTTTTCTTTTCTTCCTTTTTCTTTTTTCTTTCTGTAATAAACGTCTTCTTAGAAAGCGCGATTAAATTTTTCTAATACTTAGAACAAGTCTGTGTAAGATGAACAAACCAATGTTCGTCTCCTCTCCACTCCTTTTCGTCCTTTCAGAGATATCAGTGTACACAGCGTATCATTCGTTCTATGCGTTCAGTAGTGATGTCTTCTAATAAATAAATGCAGTCAGTGTGAATGATTATAACGCGATAATACTAAGACGCCAATCGCTCACTCAATCATCAATCAGCGACATCAACCACGTTGAACTTGACTTGATCTTCGTAAAAATCAGGGTCAGTCTTAGGATCAAGAAGAGACTAAATAATTGTTAGGGTGGTGTGCGCGCATAAGGCCTGCAGTCAACATGCTCGTTAAAAATTTGTTCCTTTTTCATAATTTCCCGAGGTCCTTGCTTTCTCATTTCTGTGATTGGCCAAATACGGTAACGCCAGCTTGACTCGTCGGCAACGCTTGACAATTTGCCTTTTGATATTTTGAATATTTTGACCGTGAATTTACTAGTAGTAAAAAATTTAAAATATTTCAGATTTTCACAGTGTATTTACTAGGTATTTACTAGTAACAAATTTCTATGTAGGATTCTACGTATGCTAGTACTAAATAATTATTCTTGGTTTTAACTAGTAAATACGTGGTGAGCAAATTGTCAAGTTGGGGTATTTGAAATTCTAAAAATAGTTTTTTTGTTTTTGGCTGTAACTTTTCAAATATATGTGACTTTGACAAAAGTGATGCACCAATAGGAAGCCCTCACCAAGATCTTTCATTTAAGCCATTAAAAATCACATTCCATTGAAAAATAGTGCCTCTAGATTTTTTCGAATCAAAAGCTGGCAAACGGTCAAAAGCTGGCGTTACAGCAAATTCCTCCAATTCAATTTACAATTATTTGAAATTAGCAGTAAACAAATTAATGGTCAAATAATAACTACTGGGAGCATTTTTACTGTAAGCTCATAAGTTAATTTGTAAACAGCTCTCTATTTTTTAATAACCAATCTTACTCGACTCTGGTTAGTCTATCTCAACACTGTCTCTGAACAGTTCAGACAATATTGTCTCTCTGGGCTATGCGAAACAAACTAAGTATGTATGTTTAGACAGCAGTTAAGATGGGTTACCATCTGCACAGATAATCATATTGCTGTGATTATAATGATAGCTGTACAAAATATTGTACCACAGCCATTGTGATACCCACACATTTTGACACTTAACAGGATTCCTGTTATAAGGAATTTTGCCGTATTTTACGCGTGTTAAATACACGCGTTAATTTTGCATCTAAAAAAGAAAAAAAAAATGAAAAACTTTGGAAGCTGATAATAATATAAATAATGGTCGAAATTAGAGGTGATTTCACGCATGACAGAATCGAACCAAAGCCTGTCTGCTAAACCCGGTGGGGCATTGCCAACTCAACCACATCAGTGGCTACGTTGATTCGTACATATATCTATTTATTATGAGTATATATATTTTTAAAAAATCGCGCAGAAAACCACTTAGAATATTCCACACGCTTTTACTAGTGCCTGGTTCAATCCCTGCACCTCTTCGCGAATTTTCCCAGGTGGCTCTTCCATAATTAATTTTTACGGGCTTATTACAGTGTAGGTGCGGCCCATACAAAGCAAACGGGACTTCTATTGAGTATATAAAAAGACACGTGCCCTAATTCGGAGACGCGCTGTGTCTCAATAGGGGGGTGTAGGTCCGATTTTTGAGGGAAATATGCCCCCACAAAAAATTGACCCCAAAAAGTGGCGCCAACCTTGGCGCCATAACAGGAATCCTGTTAACTTGGTAACAAGCTTCTAAGTGGTAACATACATGACTACAACTATTAACATCACCATAGTGCCTAACTATGATACAATGACTGCTTCACTTGGTCATCATTCACCTAATAAAAAGTGACCCAAAGGACTATATTTTCACCAAAATTGTCCAGACTTTATCACAGAACTTATCAGCCCTACATAATTCAGATACTGATAATTCTCAGCAGGTTTTATATGGTCATACCTGGATTGTGATGTCACAGACTGAATGGCTCAAGGCCAAATGACCGGATACACCCCAATCCAATGATACCATTGGCATAAACTTGGGTAGAGCAAGATCTGAAGTATCTGGGTTAAGGTGCAACAGACAACGAAGTCCAGCTGTCAAAAAGTTGGTTGCTGATGCTGATGATGAGGAGCCGAGCAAGTTCTCCCACATTATGTGCGCATGCAAATTATGCCCATTACTTCTGTTGAAGTGTGTATTGGATTGTATAGCTGAATTAACGTTCTGTTTGTTCTTACTGATGGTATTGCCTCAAACTACAAGTAATAGAATCATTCTCTGAAGGCTAAACTATAAAATGTTGGCATTGCCTACCTTTGCTACATAGTACAGTAAATTTCCGGATAACGCATCCAACAAGTATGGTACTTTGCTCTTGGCCTAAGCCTATTTAATCATTAGCTTTAGCTGAAACAAGTATGTAGATATAAATGGCAGAGTCAATACAATTGATCATAAATAACAAGACAAACTATCATATTAAGCATCTATACAGATGAATAAGAAGAGCTGATTTAAAAAATATGGCACATAAAACAGGGAATTGTAGCTACATGGAGCCGTAATAATAGCAACCTTTCATTATAACATTCTTGTAACAATTAGATAAGGATGTAGGCCCTACCGTACGTTAATATCCTGATGAAGGCATGAATTTCTCTCATAGTTCTTGGCTGAAGTAGTCGTTCAAATCGGGAATACCACAGGAGTCTTGGAGGTAGCCACTCACCTACGAGACAAGTCGAATACGTCGTGTGTGATGAAAAATGAAATTGAGAGGATTTGAACTATGAAGTGAGTTACAATAATCAATACAGAACAAAGCAGTCAAAAAAATGCAAAACAAAACAATCAATAATTAAGATAATTACCATTAGTTGACCTGTGGAATAGAAGATTAGATTGTAGATGAATGTGGAATTATATAGACGGTTAGATTGAAAATTGAATCAAGTATAGTCGGAAATATTCAACGCAGAACATTACCACCTAGTAATGACATGCGGAGCGAGAACTAAAGAATCTCAAAACTTACCCCAAGCCTGACTGAGAGCTGGGCCTCCACGGTTCTGACAGAGCTTGATCTTTTTCTGGAGATCGTTGTACCGTCGTCCACTTCTGCCATACTCCTTGGCTTGATTGGGGCCTGGTGGTGGGATAATTGTCAGTTCGTTTAGCCCTACCGCTTGGTTGAGCAACACAAAGAATTCATTCAATGCTATTCTTCCTTCATTGCAGTAATAACCATGATTTTAGCATAATAATGATTATTTGTATGACATATCAAGATGGAAAATTAACGTACGACGTGGGTGAGAACGTGAATTAGAAGAAGTACAAGAGCAACTGTCAGTATCGGTAGTAGCTACCAAAATAATATCTCCTTTCCTTGTCTATCATCTCTACATACCTTCATTCCAACCTTTTGTTGCTAAAGTGATCGACTTCGGATCTATCTCTACGGGCAAATCTCGACGATATCCTTGAGTGGCCTTTCTTATGGTATCCATAGCTTTTTCAAACTTAAATTGGGCATCCTAAGAACATAACGATAAATATTTTAGAATCTGGATTAAAAAGTATAGATGAATTTGTAGAAATTCAAGAAACTTACCCTCATTTCTTCGGAAGTGTCTGGCGGGAAGCTAAGAAGCAAAATTCTCATAGGATTTATAAAATCCCTTTCTATCAACAAAATAGTGAGAAAGGAAAATATTTTTAGAAAAATTCGAAACTTCAGTACTTTTTGTTGCGAATTAAGATATTAATAACTTACCAATTTTAGATGGCTGCCCTTGTCCGTTGTTATTGTTAACGCTGAACAGTTGGCTTACGTCCCCCCACTGATCTATATCGGCAATCATGCTTTGCAAAGAGAATACGTAGTAATCCGCGGCGATTTTTAAGGGCACCCTGTGATGATAATGAAACAACCATGACAAAAACAAAGTACAAAATTGCATTAGTATAACAGGTCAAATTAGGACCATTGTCGATGTCTTGTTGGGTGTTATAAGTGTTCATGATATTATAACAATGCCGTATCGTGAGGGCTTCAACGCGCTTTACCTGTACTGTACATAAGACTGAACGGCCCCTTTCGGTAGATCAGAGAAATTATCATCTGTAATAGAAGCCATGCTGGCAGAGGACTTTTCTGGAAAGATACAATACCCAACGCAGCAGCCGTGGTTCCAACAGACGTTTTCAAAACAGAATTCATAAAGGAACGTCGATCATTGTTGTCGCCGCTGTCGTCAAAGACGCCTCTCCGCGATGATACGGCCACAATGTTACTACTCGATGCTTCTTGTCTCGTGAACGAGCTTGGGGAGAATCCTAGTACATGTAGAGTTCTTATGTTGGTGATAACCGAGAGGAACAAGCAGGTAATTTTAATCTTCATGTTAATGTTCATCGTGATTTGCTTGAGTTTGTGAAGTCTGTTTTTGGATCTCCCGTACAGTTTAATATAATAACAGGGTATCCTTTAGGTAAGTTAATGTTGTGATGATTCGGATTCATGATTAATTCATTCATGCATTCGATATTCGATTGATGTCTTGTAACGTTGGTCCTCATGTGCAAAATAAAAGTACAAAAATGAACAAACAAACAAAATAGAAAATCTCAAAACGTACGCGCCACGTTTTTTAAAATCTTAAAAAATAATAACTTATGATACGACTCGACTCGACTCGACTCCCCCTCGACTCACTCGAACTACTGTACGATTTCAAGATCGACCGGCCCTGTTTAAATTTTCAAATAACTTCCGCTGCTTTGACAATAAGTTTGAAAGTGATTTTAAGTTTAAGAATTACTTAACTAAACAATCGAGCATACTTAATACATACATGTATCATACTGTACATCTTCTCATTCGTGACGACAATTGCAATACAATAGACGGCAATGCAATACAGAATTCAATGTATTGTGCTCAATGATATACTGCACGACGTAGCCTACAACGAGACTCACCATTACCATACCGCACAGTAGCATGTCACTCCTTTCGGCTGACATTCTTCATCAAGTATTTAAATTTTTCGTTTCACAAAAAAATAATACGGTTGATGGAGAATCTCTCATCAATTTAACTCAAGTGTGCAAGCAATGGAAGACTGTTGTTGATTCAAAATCTTTGTGGGCCACTCCAGCCGCTGGGAGCGTACATGATACTGATACTAATTGTTGTTTGTATTCGGTCTATCGGTCACTTCAAATTAAAGAAGAAACTGATTCTATATCCAATGGAAAATCTCTGCATGCAAGTTTAATTGGGTTTGTCAAGATAAAGTGTTACGGCGGGAAGTATCCCGAATTGTACTTCTTTGTTCGGGAACGTGCGACCGGCCATAAATTACTGCTATCAATCAATAGGGATGGACAAAAACGTCGAAGTCTCATACGAGAACTATACGTAAATCACTTTAAGCTAAAGGATAGGTTTCTTCTTAAAGAAGGCATATCAATTTGGAAAGGTAGAGTGGTTCAATACTATCCCCTTAGGACCGATGTGGAAGCTAAGTCGATGATAGATCAAATATCAGCAAAAAGACAACGCTCGTCTCAGAACTGCGAAGCTTTTATAATCCAACCTAGTAATAGTTTTAATCTTGTGAGTCACCTTATTAATCTTGAAGGGGTATGGGGTATGGATTATGGGAGGTTTCATATTCAAGGTAGACAACACGTTGTAGACTGGATGGCTGAAATTGCTGAATGTTTCGACTTGGAAGATCGTATTATATTCCAGGCCATGCTTCTTTTTGACCGTTTTATTACATCGAATGATTTGGTGAGTTGATCTATTTATTCCTTCTGTCGTTTGTATCCTTTTATATATATATATAACTTTTTACGCCACTCACAAGAATCTTTTAACTCACGGTAATTTCAATGGCAGAAAGTGAGTAGCAAGCATTATCAGCTTGTCGCTGGATCATGTTTCTTGGTCGCCTCAAAGTGTAACAAGTCGTCTATTACGGAAAAGGATATCTCGTTTTGTTGTGACAATCTATTTTCCACCAGTCAAATCCTAGCTACAGAAACAGAAATATTAAAGCAATTGAACTGGAAACTGGTAAGTCGATCTTGACAGAATAGAACGTGAACTTCATTCGAAACGGCAACTTTCTCAATATACTACTATGTTTTTAAAAAAATTATATATTCTGGTTTTAAAGGCGTATCCGTCTTCGATTGAGTTTTTTACTGCTTTTACGACAATATTGGGTATCGATAAAAACAGTCAATTTTTTTGTCTGGGGTGTTATATTTTAGAGCTGTCTCTTTTCCTCGATACAAATCTCAGGTATCCACCATCAAAACTTGCGGCATCATCGATCGTCCTGGTAAACTTCTGTTTGCGCAAAGACTCGTTTCGAACCTTACCGGTATGGCCTGAGGAACTTGAACAAAATTCGGGCTATCAACTTCAAGACAATTTAGTTTCATGCGCTATTCAGTTGTCGAAAGAAATAGAGGATATTCGAATCATTGCGCCTGAACTTAAAATGGTCCACAAACGGTACAGCAAGCCTTCTCGACACTGCGTAGCAGAAATATATATACCAGTACTAACTTCCACTACTATTCTCACTGCCTACGAGTAACCAAAATTCGATACGATTTGAACTACACTTAATAAACGATTTTTCTATTACATGCCAGCTTGAATATTTTTTGATCAAGTCATGCACATGTAGGACATAAGTGGAGTGGTAAATCCCTCTTGGGAATATGCCACAAGTAAAGCAACATTACGTTATTACTTTATGTTAGATCAGAAACTACGCAGAGTTCTTATTTATCTGGATTTGTGTGGATGTAAATATCTATGTTATAATTTCTTAAATATATGTCAATGTTTGTTTCTCATCGCCCGCTCCTGAATTCAAATAATGGTTATCATTGTTGAGTCATCGTCATCATCATCACTGTCGTCCTTCTCTCCCACCCGGCCTCAAACCGTTGTTGTTGCGCACAAGCACTCTCTGCTTTAATCAGAGACTTACTTGCGTTGTTATTGTAATGGTTGTTGTTGATTGTCAGTATCATCAGTCTCACTATTAAATCGGGATTAAAAACTAATAAGTAAAAGCGAAAAACAATTCTTGTGTTTTCTCTTTCCCTCAAATCTTCACCACCCCGAAATCAACAAAATCCTGTACTGTATCATCATCGTTGCCACGGGGAACCGGGAGTTGTGCCTGGCCCTGTTTTGCATTCGCTTTCAATAGACTTCAAGATTTTTTAATTTCGTCTTTTGACAGCTTCAAAGCTTCAATCATCATCTTTAAATCTTCAATTATGAAATTTCATAACTGTTTTAAAATCGGCTGTCAAAATCAATATTCAATACACTAGTATTAAATTCCCTTTTTTATGCATTTAACCTACTTTAAACTGCGCTGGGTCGTTTTAAGTCATTGATAAGGCCGAAACACAATGAATCCAACGTCGCTGGTACTATGCTTATTGACTATATTTGCTCCTAAATGGTGGAGATTCGAAAATAATGATGAACTCGGATTATTCGTTGCGCAAGGATTCACTTCGCAATCTGTGATTTCTTCATTGCCTCTTTTATCGAAATTTTCAGAAACGAAATCTCCGCGTCGTCGACCGTATGGTTACTATGCTACAACCAAGGATGAGCAAAAATTATTGCTAAATGACAAATCGATCAACGGAGAAGTCGGATCAAAAGAAAATGTTAATGATGATGATGATATCAATACAACTGACGGTAATTCCACGACGACGAAGACGACGACGAACGAATCTTCTCTTTCGACTAATTTGATGGCTACAGATTTTAATACCTCAATGGCAGAAATTTTCGACGAAATAAGTCAACGCATCAGTGATGGTTCCACCGAAATTTTGCAAAATATTACAACTGTCTTCGATGAACAGTTGGCACAATTACCCGACTCAAAAGCTCAAGAATTGACAGAGTATATTGGTGGATTGGCAAATAGTATTCAGAAAGCTCAACAGGAAGAAGTACAACGGCAAATGGACGAGCTTGAAAAATTATTTGTGAGTCCACTCGAACGGGTAGCGTTTTCTGATGCCCCTCTCTTCGAATTGAACGATAAAAAACAGCAACAGGCAAAGTTCGCAATCGATACTATTCAGACAGAAAATGATCTTGTTTTGTCAGGAGCTAATTCGACTATCAAAAAGAGTGCTCGTATGAGGACAAGTAAATTATTAGAGAATCTGAATATCGCACCATTATACTACTCAGTCGCTCTATTTTATCGCTGGGCCAGTAAGTCCAAAGAGACACTCGCGTACCCGTCTATTTATCTTCTTTCGGCATACAAAGAACTAGCGAATATTATTAAAACTCGAGGAGGACCGAGGCGACGTCGAAGAAAAAAAAAGGGAGAGACAACAGACGAAGATTACCTCAAGGATGCTGAAGCGTTCCAATCGGGCTGGAAACGCACAGGAGAAATTGCAGCGAAGGGACCGTATGCAAAAAAATGGGCCATTTTAAGACGATCAGCTGAAGTTTGGGCCTATTTTTCTTCGTTTTACTTAAAAGATCGACGGATATGCAAAAAGTACAATAGTGGACAATGGACAGAAGAGAAATTTACAGCAGAGCGATCGAAGTTGGGGGCAGAAGTAACTCAAAATTTGCTACGGTTAGGGCCCACATTCATTAAAGTACGTGATGACAATTTCATTTATATATGGAAATTTGAGACTGGTTAGCTTACAAAATTCAAATTTCTCTCTTTTTCTTTTTTTCATTGAAGGTTGGTCAGTTATTTTCCACGAGAATCGATATTGTTCCCAAGGAATATATCGAGCAATTGAAATTACTGCAAGATGACGTTCCATCGTTTTCTGGAGACGTAGCCGTTGAAATTATCGAAGAACAGTTGGGAAAACCTATTGGCGAAATTTACGATACATTCGAAAAGAAGGCCCTTGCAGGTGCTTCCCTGGGTCAGGTTCACAAGGCAACGAAAGGAGATTTAACTTTTGCTGTAAAAGTCCAACGAAAATACCTTCAGGATCTATTCGAAGTGGACCTGGGTCAATTGAAACAGCTTGCAGTTTTCGCTGATGCGTTGGACGTTACATCGGAGGGTGGTTTATTCGATAAAAATACTCAAAGAGATTGGCTAAGTGTTTACAAAGAGAACAAACGATTATTGTACGAGGAGATTGATTATGTCAATGAGCTGAATGGTTGTGAAAAGTTTCGGTGAGTTTTCCAACAATATTTTTTAGCATCTCAATTAATGAATTGCATGGTCATTTTGCTGGAAGATATTTATTTCTGTACCATACCATACCTTACCTTTTCTCTTCATTCTAATTCCCCTTAGCAAAAATTTTGACAGCCCGAAGTTTCGACATATCCGTGTTCCCAAGACATACCCAGAATATTCCAGTAGCAAGGTATTAACGATGGAGTATGCGCCAGGCGTCAAAATAACCGATCTTGAAGGAATAGCTGAGTTGGGACTAGATCCTATTGACATAAGCACCAAATCCGCAGAGGCATTTCTCGAACAACTCTGTAGGCATGGGTTCTTTCATTGTGATCCACATCCCGGGAATATTTCAGTTGAAAAAGGTCCCGACGGAAAGGCAAGGTTGATTTTTTACGATTTTGGTATGATGGATTCCTTCGGTGCAATTGAAAGAAAGGGCTTCGTAGATTTTATGTTCGCTGTATACTACGACTCTAATGTGAAAGATGCCTGCGACGCATTGGAGCAAATGGGAATGCTTCGAACTGGGCCCGATTTGGATCGTGTTGCAATTGAACGTGTAGGTCAAGACTTCATTGATCGATTCCAGAGCACTCTAACGCGCGATGAAACTTGGGAAAATGATTTGTCTGAAGAAGAGCAAAAGAGAATTGTCCGTGTACGCCGATCCAAGTTGGGAGAAGAGTTTCTGTCACTGAATCGGGACTCCCCCTTTATATTTCCTCCAACCTGGACTTTTGTGCTGAGAGCGTTTTTCACTTTAGATGGGATTGGTAAAACTTTGAACCCGAGGTATGATTTAACAAGGATTATGTTACCCTATTTGAAGGAATTGATCGACCTGAAGGATGGAAATGCACTAAAAACTACGTTGTTGCGTATTGGCAAACGTGTAGGCCTTCGGCCGGAGGATATCAACCAGGTCGTGACTCAACCACGGCGAGTCGCACAAACACAGGATGTCATTGGTCGTCTCGAAAAAGGCGATTTCAAACTTCGTGTGAGGGCGCTTGAAGTCGAACGACAAAACGAGAAAAGCAGTCTCATCTTGCGAAATAGCTACGAAGTCATTTTTCTCGGTGTGCTGCTCCAAACCGGAATCAGTTTGCTGACAGTTGGCAGTGGTCTCAAAGGAGCACGTCCTTTAGGCAGACTGCTTTTGGGGGCTGCAAC
Source organism: Fragilariopsis cylindrus CCMP1102 (assembly GCA_900095095.1). Classification (NCBI taxonomy): domain Eukaryota; phylum Bacillariophyta; class Bacillariophyceae; order Bacillariales; family Bacillariaceae; genus Fragilariopsis; species Fragilariopsis cylindrus. The sequence goes on from FMBT01000293.1 coordinate 652,806, forward strand.
GGTGCTGACTGTACGGGCCCCCTTCAATCTATTTAATGTCCGAAAACTGAATAAATACTATGAAAAGTATGACATGAAATCATAGGAAATCATGTTATGCAATCACAGGTTTTTACTAAGTAACAGCGCTATTTTACTTATTCACTTGAGGACTTCATAATTAGATCATGATAATATTTGCATTCTCTATCCTCTCTCATTAGCTCTACAAACTATAAGAGATCACACACACACACACACACACACACACTCCTCTTGTAATATGGTGTCATCAGTCTGTACCAGGAACAATATGCTTCCATTTTCTGCTCAATTCCTACCGGAATTGGATACTGCTGTTGCTAATAAACTAGGTATCCGGTACAAGATCTACCCAGTTGGTATAAAGTATGATCAATCAATTGAAAAATCAAAAAGCCAGCATGCGAAGATATATAATGCAGAAGCCAAAGATTCAGCCAACAGAAGCATACTTTACTGTTGAGAGTTTGTCTCTGTGGCTGGTGGTTACTTCTTTACCTCAGTTTCAAAGGAGGGATTTTGTTCTTCCATTCAAGCATCAAAAGTTTAAAGTTCACACACATCATTATTGTGTTTTCCAATCTATAAAGAAATAGAAAACATATCAGCGGAATTGAAGAGATCAAGTTTTATAGTCTAACACAAGTAGTAAAAGTCACTCACTACATCAGCTATTTTAGCTCCTGCTAGGTTTAATTTAACTGATACATACATTAAACTTTTTAGTTCCAACAACATCCATATCTTTACTATGGCTTTAAGAAAAATCCCAGTAGTCATTACTCATTTCAGAGTACATCAGACAGTATTAGATTAATGGAATGATAGTAGAAGAGCAAAGCAAAGTGTGCCAGAGCGCTACAGAACAGATTATTGCTTCATTTAGTTATACTCAAATGACAAATGATAATATGGATGTCAAAAGTGCAATTAATTTTCTTCTATCCTCAAATGACAAATTAAGAATACAGAAACTTGATACACTTCACATCTATTCAATTTGTAAATGAATACAACAATTACTGCGAATTGGTTGTAGCTGCCTAATTAACAGACAAGCACTTCTGCCTTACCTAAATTGTTAGATCTCTAAGCGGTGTGATAGGTTGATCAGCTGGCCTGTAAAATACAGGTGATTAATTAGAATTTTTTTGCTCTCTTCTTTAAGTTTGCCGACGCGCGGAAGTAGAAGAATCAATTCATGCATGGTCGATGCAAACAAAGGACGAACAAACACGCTCTTTAGCAACGTTGAACGTCGTAGGACCTAGCAGCACTGTATCAACAATACCGTACAGTACAACCAAAACGAGGACAATATTATATCCCCATACCAATGCTTCTACTTGGTAATTTGCAAAAGGGAACACACACACACACACACACACACACACACACACACACACACACAGAGTCGAGAAGACGAGACGGAATTTACTGTCGTTGTTGCGCGTCGTTTTTGACGTACAATTGTAGCTTACAAATAATATGTCTGCTCCTGGAAGCGGTAATAGTGGTGGGCTCAATAATCGATTCAATTCGTATCAACAATCCCAAAGTGATAAAATTGTTGCTGAGCAGCAGACAAATAGCCTAAGTGATACAGTTGCCACACAGTACCAGGCAGAAGAAACAGCAAAAAATATACTGAATAAATTGCATGGACAACGACAACAAATTCAAGGAGCCAACGATGATGTCTGGGAAACAAGGCAATTGACGGAAGAAACTAAGAGAGAGTTGCATGCCCTACAAGCAAAATATCGAGAGAAGAAGACCCGGCTAAAGGTCATCATTGCGCTATTGGGATTTCTGGATCTCTTCATGTTTTTTCGACTGCTACGCTGCCGCGGATCTTTCTTCTGTTGAGAATGTTGACCACCGTAGTGGTTTGTGTAGCTTATGTTCAGTGTACATGCAGTGTTATACTTTTTTAAGAAAATCTGAAGTGCCAAGAGGAATAATGTCACCGATTGCACAAGCAGCGCTTATCCATACTCGATTCTTAATTCCATCTCCTAGTGGTACTATTATTTGTACTACCCAGGATTATGCATTGTCTCTACTAGTAGCTGGTAGCAGTTACCATTGATTCCTACTTGTACAGTATTCTTGTGCAAGCATTCTAATTTCTCCGTGAACTGATCAGATATTTGTCAAAGATTCCTATTTACTGGTTCGTTTTCTTCCTGACAACTTCAATTGTAAAATACTTCATTAGAAATATAAATGTTTTTATTCTAGAAAACAAAAAATGTTAAAAAGGAATTAAATCGATCCAGCTGCTGACACAATCTTACATCATTCAAATCTAAGTCAAATATGATAGACACAGAGACGATGTATCTCTACTAATTTGTCCGGATCCTTTAGGAAGATGTTCACCAGTTCTTATCTTTCCAATACCATTTGCTTGTCATATTAGAAATGAATCCACTCACAGGGCTGGTGATGAAATAATGGGAAGATAATGTGAGGGGAGAGATATAACAGTGATAGCAGCTCACCCGCCCACCCAGCTAGCAGGTAGAGGTGCAGTAGTATTCATATCTTTGTTGGAACCAATGCTAATCCATTAAGAAGAAAGTCTATTATCATAAATACCAATTGATTTGATATTAGATGATACTCCAACTGTTGGAGATAATAACACATTGTGAAACAAAACACAATGATAACAAAGACAACTGATCTATATGTATCAAAACAGCCACAGGTATCTACAAGTAGACAGAAGATGCATTATCTTTGTTTCATTTGTCCCACAATCTTTATAATGTCCACTCAAATCCAATCGATAACACCAGCAGCAGGACTATGACTAATAATACACACAAAATGCTAGGTAACCATAGCAGTAATGTCTCGTCACATGGTCTGATGATGCAAAGACAAATAAATAAAAATAAAAATAAGCAACAACAATATTGAATAATGCGATTGGCATTGACACCTATTGTAAGGATTCTACTGTCGCATTGGATTGGCTTTTAACTACTTGCATGGGGTTTTATAGATTGCATATGTACCATAATGGCTAGAGGGGCTTTACCTGCCAAGCATAGCACTTGTCAAACTTATATTGGCCTGACTACCTTCCAATCATACTTCTTACTAACTAGCGTACAGTACAGTAGTACAAATAAAAATGAGTAGTCTCCCACAAACATTTACTACAGTGCTACAGTACAGTACTACAATTGTGTACTTCAATACTGCATACTCTACAATGTACTCTACTTACTTTACTACAACGCCTCTCCTGTGAATTCGCGATGATCGAAGTGTTGAGTCAGTCAGTCAGGCAGTCAGTGTGAAGAGAAATCAGATATCATGCGCACATAATGACAATCATGCGCAATGTGACACTTGTGACAACTTAAGTGTCAACATCACTGCACTATCACTAACAAATACATACGTCAACATTATTTACTCATCTCATAACTTTACATAATGCATACTTTATAAACGACTTCTTTACGTCCTACTAAATATTAGCTTAAGCATTTCGTATTCCTCTTGCAGGTTATGAGCCCAACACTTTAACGCTACTTTGCTATCCAATTTAACAAACATTATAATTTACCATCAATACGAATCCTTAAGCTTGATCGCTATCGGACAAACAATTCTAATAACACTAATAACTAATGACACCATCTTAGGCGAAGCCTATTGAAAACCAAATAACCTACTTTACCAACAATCTAATTACGCATTTTAAAGAAAAACTCACTATAACGAGTCAATCTTCAGCTACGCTGATTGAAAAACATCACTTCTGCAGAACAATTACAACTTAAAGATATCTACTCGATAGTATCATAAAACTTAACCATGGCAGAGAACAACGACGACAATAACAACAACAACGATAACGATAACGACAATAACGACAACGATAACAACAACGAACGTGGATTCCTTGGTGGTGTGATTGATTACTTGACTACACCAATAAGAAACACAGCAAGAACAAATCGTCAGAACTTGATCGATCAAGACATTCGTCCCAACCAAAATCAAAGAGAACAAGCCTTCAATCTTGAAGAAGAACTAGGAATAGAAGCTGGAGTTGCCGCTTTATTTCCTGAAGAAGAAGCAAGCACTGAAGGAGACGACGACGAAGATCAAGAACCGTACGAAGAACCCGAAACTGAGGAAGCTCCCCAAGAACCATTCATCATGGTAATGACACCAACTACTACATACACTCTCGGAGGAATGTCGATGGCATTCGACACCGATGAACCAACACCAAATACCGACTATGAAGTCGGTGTAGTTCTCTCCAAGGAAAATCGACCTGCAATTGGCAGTGACGACGAACGGAAACTCGTTGAGGGAATCTGCAAGAATCAATATGAAAAATTCAATCGAGCTGAAACAAGTATGAAAAGTATCGAACGCCTCCTTCAAAGTCGCGGAATCATGGATACAATCACTTCAACCACTACTGTACTCGATAGATATGACATGAAACAACCATTTACTATCATCTTTCCTCAAGATCCCGACCTCAAAAGCATTTCCTTAAAGATGACGTTTGACAAGAGCGAACCTCGAACTGTCGATCTACTTGTTGACTTCCGGAAGGTGTCAAAAGAGGAAGTAGCACTTAGCTGCGCCTGGTGGAATCTGCATGGATTCTTTTCTGATAGTTCTGGTTCAAAACAAACTCTCAGTAGAGACATGAACTGGAGCTATCTTCACTTCAAAAACCACGTCAATGATAATCTCTACAACGACGTCAACAAGGCATTCCTCAAGTACGAAAAGAAACAAAGAGGTGGTCCTCTCTTCTTCAAACTATTAGTTGATATCCTTCTTTCCTCAAACGAAACGAGTCTCTCGTCTCTGGAATCAACAATCAAAAACTTCAACATTGCCAAGGATGGCATGGATGACATACCTGAAACAATCAAAACGTTAGAAGCAGGATCTCTCACTATTCAAGCCATGAGAGATGATGGCAGTGAACGTTCACCATTACCCGAAAAATTCGTGATTGATCTTTTCAAGGTCTTTCAAACCACCAGTGTTCCACTGTTTAATGAAAAGATGAAGGCTCTTCATATGAACCTTGACATGCATCGTTTAACAAAGAAAGAGAAGACCCTAAATACGATTGACAATCTTAACGGTATTTTCGACATGGCACTTGACTACTATACTGAACTATTCAACGAAGGCATTTGGACTCAAGTCACTCTTGAGACGGCCAAATCATCCTTCATCTTTTGGAAGAATCGATGCTGGAACTGCAGAAAAGAAGACTGTAATGTCGGAAAATGCAAGCTTCCCATTGACCAAGCTCAAATTGAAATAAGCAAGCAAGAATGGATGAAAGACAACAACAAAGACTCCATTCCCGGTAGACGCCGCAATGGCAAAGCTAAAGGTGATCGCCCAAATGCGTGGCGCCCACCTGAACCAACTGAAAACAACAAGCGTGTGATCTACGGAAAGCCACACACATGGAATGGACGTTCTTCGTGGATTGAAGATGCTACCCCCTCGTCAGGATTCCCTGATACTCCCCCTGGAGCAATCAACTTGACCGGTACTGAGGTCCCATCTTCGATTCAACCACCTCCATCTACTGGAAAAACTTCTACCGGCGATGATGCTACCGCCATGACAAATGAAACAGGGCTGACACTCGAACAAAACAATGAAATGCGTCGAATTCAAGCCAATCTACAAAACTTAGGTGCAAGTTTTGCCTCTATTTTAAAAGAATGACAATACGTCGCCTATGGCGAAGATGGTTGGCACTTGAATGAAACCAAAAACGAAGCAAGTCTACTATGTTGTATTAGACAAGGATACGTCGATCACTTTCGTCTCCTCTTTCTCTACTCATGCTGGCTGTGGAATTGTGTTGACTTTATCTTCTGGATGGCCGTACGCGATGTAATAGACCTTACTCTTTACATAGTATCATCCACTCTATTCTTTCTTATTGAAACTATTATAACACCAAACATAACTATTGAAGGAACAATGGAAGTAATCTTCTGTTTGTTTGCTATACCACTATTAATATCAAACCTTATTATGGCACTCTTGCCAAACCTTACAAACTATCGTAATACAATTATCAAAACAACAACTGGTAACTGCTCATCCGGTCGTCATGGACGACGAGGCAGACATACTAATCGACACAACGTATGGTGGCATGGGTCATCATATCGTACTAAACCTGATACCAACAAGCAAGATTCCCCAAAGACCAAGCACCGTAAGGAGCGTGGTAAGAAGGAGCGAGAAATTCGCCGAAAGATCTTGCTATTACAATATTTTGAACCAATGATCATGCCTTCCAACATGTATGTCATTGATGATGACGCATTTTATGATGCTGACCTTATCCCAGAACAAGAGTGGATCTCTCCAGATCCTCTGCCCACCATGGCAATAACTACAAAAACAATTAGTTTATTAGTCGATGCTATCGACGTCCTATCACATTACAAACAACAACTTTATTTCGAACCCGGTTATATTTACGGCATATTACAACAACTACAATATAACACTCGCCCTGACATCTCCTTAGCTGTCGCTCAACTAGAACTTCATACTATTGGACCAAGACATCGTCTACTAGATCCACAATCTCGTCATTATAAATCTATTTTAATCCAAGCACGACACCTAAAATCACAAGTTTTTCATTACGATACTACGTTGAATGATTGTACTGACGACACATTTCAAATATACGCCTCATCCTGTTCAAAAGAACTTCCTATCGTCATTGATACAGGTGCTAGCGGTTCCATAACACCAATAGCCTCTGATTTCACGAATGGAATTCATAAAGCCGATTTACAATCATTAACACAAGTCAACGGAAAGACGCCCGTGTGCGGACAAGGTTTGGTCGAATGGCCAATTGAAGACGTAAACGGAGTCTGTCGCACCATAACAACTGATGCCTACTATGTCCCTGATGCTGGAATTAGATTATTCTCTCCACAAGTTTACATTGGTACTAACAAAACAGCAAATTTGCATATCGATCATACTGGTATTGCATTTACTTTGAAATGTGGAACACTATTACACTTCCCATTTAACAAAGGAAACAACCTACCGTTCATGCTAACGGAACGATCACTTCAATCTCGTAGGACTTCACATCTTACATCATCTTTGTCAACGCTTGCCAGTCAAGGAGTAGCAGTATATAACTCTCTAATTGATCGAAGCGTTTTCAATCGCGATAACTTCAATCTCAATCCAGCACAACAAGAACTATTAAAATGGCACTGTCGATGGTGCCACTGTGATCTAAGTAGAGTTCGTATGATTCTATCAAAACCAAGACAATCAAAACATTCATCAACCACCGGCGAATTCATTCCACAAATCGTAGTACCAACTGAAACTGGCACGTCAACTTGCGAAACATTTTGTTGTACTGCATGTCTTTATGCTAAGCAGAAACGAAAAACAGCTGATTCATCAACGGAAATTAAAAACAAAGACCTGGAAGGTGCATTGACCAAAAATGATCTATTTCCAGGTGATGTTGTCTCCTGTGATCAGTATATGTCTCCATCAAAAGGTCGTTTAATCCATACGCGAGGAAAAGAAGCATCCTCAAATCAATACGTTGGTGGAACCATCTTTATTGACCATGCAACAAATTATTTATTCACCAATCACCAAGTCAATTTAACAGCCGAATCTACCGTAGCAAGCAAACATAAGTGCGAGTCTATGTTCGATGAATTTGGAATACAAATAAAACAATTCGCTGCTGACAACCATCCGTTCCGTTCTAAAGCATGGGTCGCTGATTGCGCCATTCAATTACAACGTCCTACTAGGCACTCCGGCGTGGGAGCTCATCATCAAATTCTTGCAGAAAGACAAATACAAACAACCTTTAACTGGAGCCGGGCAAACTTACTTCATTTTGTACTTCATTGGCCACAGATGGCAAAGAATCGTGACAATCTTTGGCCATTTGCAGTCAACTACGCTGTTTATATGCACAATCATCTACCAACACTTGACATGCGTGTGTCGCCTTTAGAAAGACTGACAAACACATTGTTTGGAAATCATAATCACCTCACTCGAGCTCATGTATTTGGTTGCCCAGTATATGTCCTAGATCCTCGCCTCCAAGATGCAAAGAAGATACCAAAATGGTCTATACGAAGTCGACGAGGTATCTATCTCGGAGTAAGCAAACACCACTCATCTACCGTTCACTTAGTATTAAATCCAGAAACAGGCATCATTAGTCCTCAATATCATTGTATTTTCGATGATACATTCAGTACCATATGGTCTGACGGACAATTTGATCCCCTTTTATGGCAAAACTTAATTGAACAAGTCGACTCTCATGTCTCTATATTGCCTGACTCGTCCGGCAATATCAACCTACCACCTGATTTCATTCCCTTCACTCAAGAAATTCCTGACCGACAAACACAAGATCGAAATAATCAACAACAAGACGTTGTACATCATCCATCCAACCCGATCATACCACAACCATCTCAACCACTCAACAATTCATCTCATGAATCACCATCTTCACCAATCGTCTCTCGACGAATTTTTGGCTCACCATCACCACCATCAGTTAAAGATGTTGCATCTCCTATTGCAAACACCGATAATCAACCTCGTCGTTCGACAAGATCAAACTTTGGACAAGCACCTGCTGTCTTTGATCCATCTAATAACTTAGCAACAACTTATACTGAATCAACATCAATCACCCCTTCTGAACACTACTGTAACGCACTCGGTTTAAAATTGCCTACTGCAACCAGAGGGAGAACAACAAGTCAAGGCGGTTGCACAAAAACCTCGTATACAAACCTAAAACAAAATCTTCCTAAAGTGAAAAGGAACCAACTCAACTCCTACTTTCTAACCTATTTAAACTGGTCAAAGCTACTCAATGTCTGTCACTACAGCTTAACAACATTAGATGCATTTTCAATTGAATTACAAAAGAACATTACCACTACAAATGGTATTAAACTACTAGAATACTTTAATCCAGCACTCCTCGTCACGGTCGCCAACAAAGAAGACAATCCAACATTGAAAGAAGCCATGAATAGTCCTGATGCTGCTGGATTTATGAAGGCAATGGAAACCGAACTGGACACATTAATAAGAATGAAAGCATTTATCATCGTTAAGAAGAGAAAGTGGATGAATGTAGTATCATCTGTCTGGGCGTTTAAACGCAAAAGATATCCTGATGGGTCAATTAGAAAATTAAAAGCTCGAATCTGTGCTCGAGGCTTTGAACAAATAGAGGGAGTTGATTACTTTGAAACATTTGCTCCAGTAGTCCAATGGATGACTGTTCGAGTCGTTCTTATTATGACAATATTATTGGATTTAGAAAACAAACAAATTGATTACACAGCAGCCTTTCTTCAAGCACCAATTGATCACGACGTTTACGTTGAAATGCCAAAGCTCTTTCAAGTAGAGGGTCAGGTATGGAAACTTCAACGAGCTATATATGGATTGAAAGACGCTCCTCGCGCTTACTTCATTCATACTAAAAACAAATTAGAAGAACTTGGTTTTCGGCAATCAGATGCTGATCCTTGTCTATTCATATCACCAACAGTTATCTGCCTCATTTACGTTGACGACGCACTCTTTGTGTATAAGTCGCCAGAAGAAGTAGATATTCTAACCAAGAAAATGAAAGCACTCGGAATGCTCTTCAATGAAGAATCCGATGTTGCAGGATATCTGGGTGTGCTACTCGATCGAGATCCAGTTAATGACACGATTACTCTCAGACAAAGTGGTCTATCTCAACGTATCGTTGAAGCACTACATCTCGATGACGACACACCTACAGCAAGAACACCTGCTGATGCATACCTTCCAATTGATGAAGAAGGAGAACGTGCACATGAATTATACAACTATGCATCTGTTGCTGGTATGTGTCAATATTTACAAGGGCATTCTCGTCCTGACATATCATTTGCAGTATCTCAAATATCAAGATATACCTTTGGACCAAAACGTTCACATGAAATTGCTCTTGAACGAATTGGACGATACCTCAAAGGAACAATAGAAAGGGGACTTATCCTAAAACCAGATCTAACTGAAACTGAATTCAAGATAGACGTCTATGTTGACGCTGCCTTCGCCTCTGGCTGGGGTACTGAACTCGGAAACAATCCTGACTCTGTGAAATCTCGAACAGGTTTTATCATTGAAGTCATGGGCTGCTCAGTAATATGGTCTTCCAAATTACAACCATGTATAGCAACCTCCACTATGGAATCTGAATATACTGCATTATCAATGGCACTTCGTGCTGCAATTCCCCTACTTGATGTTACCAAATCAATAAATGACGGTCTCAAGTTCACAGCAACAAGATTACTCACCTTTAAAGCAACCGTGCATGAAGATAACATGGGTGCATTGCGACTTGCAAAACTAGAACCAGGTCAGCATACACCTCGATCAAAATTCTATGCACTAAAACTACACTGGTTTCGATCATGGTTAAAGCCAAGAGAGATCGAAATCATACACTGTCCAACAGCTGATCAGAAAGCTGACTACCTAACCAAGCCACTAGGACCAACCTTGTTCGAAGCGTGTCGCTTCTTGTCCATGGGCTGGTAATACATATTCTATTTGCATGATATATTTCTTCCACCCTTATTCTTACCAGAGGGAGCTACAGTGCTCTATCGATCAAGAGGGAGTGTGAAGAGAAATCAGATATCATGCGCACATAATGACAATCATGCGCAATGTGACACTTGTGACAACTTAAGTGTCAACATCACTGCACTATCACTAACAAATACATACGTCAACATTATTTACTCATCTCATAACTTTACATAATGCATACTTTATAAACGACTTCTTTACGTCCTACTAAATATTAGCTTAAGCATTTCGTATTCCTCTCGCAGTCAGTCATGAATCCAGTCACGAATTCAATGTAGATGATCAATGAAAGAAACAATTTTTAAAACAACACATCATCAACATTCCACATTAACATTCACATACTCTACTAGGCGTACTGTATCGACTCGGATAGTACAATTGTACTGCTTACTTCGGAGCGGGTCCTACTATATCGATATTTATTTCTTCGTATTTCTTCATGTATGGTACTAGAAGCGTTTTCCTAATATGGGTACTCAGTTGGTCGCTGGTAGTATTAGTTGAAGGTTATTTGAATTCGGCTCGGATAAAACGGATTCCTCGTCCTGATAAAACTTCGCGTTTGGTATCACCAAAGTCTCAAGATACAAAAGCTGCAACAAAGACAACCGAGAAATCGTCTCCTTCTGTCTACATCGACGAAAGTCTAGTCAAACAGTTGGAATTCTGTGAGACCGGCACGGCAGCTCGTCGGATTTTGGAACAAGCTCTATTTTCCGAAAAAACAAATAACAACAGCGGTGAATCATCAGAAACGAATCAACCTCTATTTGGATCCATACAAATACCCCTTGGATTATCTGACAGGATTATATCAGACGGAGACCTTGCGATTCAGACCAGAATACGTAATAAGAAGTATGGAATATTTGATCTGATTTGCACAAACGGTGATAAAGACGCTGATCGAGCAGCAGCGGCAGTTTTTACTGTCTTCTTAGCTTCGAGTTTGTCGGCAATCGCAGCAAATGAGAACTTACCTGGCCCAGAGATTGTTCGATTCGCGGTAGTTTGGATACTATCCTTCGCTCCACTTGCTCTAGTAGGTTTTGGTATCGGTTACACTGAGAGATTACAGGCATTGCTTGTGTCCGTTCAGCGCCAAATATTTCCTGTTTACCGCCAACGTATGATTCAACATGAAGCTGGTCATTTCTTGCTTGCTCATCTATTAGGGATTCCGATCGCCGGATACACAACAAATGCGGTAAAAAATAGTGTCCAGTTTTACCCGCTGAATGATAAGGATGTTGGAAGGGAGAAAGCAGAAATATTAGGCTTTGACCGTCCGACTTCCCGCGTAGACGAAGGTCACTTATTGACAAGGAGGGACGCTCAAACGAGTGATGCTCCCTTTTTTAGTGATGATGGTCAAGGATCAGATATAATAACAACGCTATCTGTATTTAGAAATGCAAAAAATTACACCGAGAATCCCTTCCTCAAGATTGCAACAGATTCTAACCCGAAGAAGTCATGGCCGTTTAGAGGCTTCGACCATGAAACAGTCGACAAGGTGCGTGATATATACATATAGGGTCCAATTCATTTTATGCATACACAATTTACATTTCTTATCCAGCCTCTTTAATACTCAAATCAAATCAAAAGTTATGTGTTGTCAGTGTTGCCGGTGTTTGTGCTGAGATAATTTCATTTGGGTACGTGGTAACAAAGCACAACGGGTGCACTATGTTTAATCGTGTTCATTTTTTGCTATAGTTTATGGGTATATTCGCTCTATATTCTATTCATTTTCTAATTGTGGCTGTATCGTCTTTTCTTGTCTAATCTGATCTGATCAATGCAGTAATGCAGAAGGTGGAATTGCAGATATTAGTCAACTTCAGCAAATTTTCAATAGTGCAGAACCGGAACTTACTGATAGAGAAAAAGAGAACAGGATAAGGTTTGCGATGGGCTACACAATGACACAGCTTCGAATTCATTTGGGCTGCATTGACCGTCTTGCTGATGTCATGGACAATGGTGGCACGGTGGCTGAATGTGTTTTGGCAATAGAAAGGTGCAATAATATATCAGGAAATGATGGTTTCGTTAATGACTACGAGGCTCAACGACGTCAGAAATTCAAATCATCGGCGTTGGGTTTACTTGAACGATTCATGTTAGGCTCGACCCCATCTAGTGACGATGAAGCAGATATGGTGCAAGGGGTTGGTGGTGGAGCTCGGAAACAAAAATTCATTCAGATTAGTGGTGACGATGCTTTAAACATTTCTCTAGGTGTAGCGTTGCTATTCCTTGCATGGGCAACGAGTGGAGGTCTATCACTCCACTAGTTATTTCGGAATTGAATTTTCTTCTTTTGATTGACCAAAAATTATAAATTATATTTATTTTATGCCATAAAAAAAACTAAAGTATTATGTATATATAGGTTTATAACTAAAGGGACCTTGTTCCTTTGTTCTAGTGTTTACTGCTGTAAGATATTCAATACCTTTTTACATCGAGAGTAATTGCTGGTGAAGTGATCCATCACGATAGCCCATTCGTCCATCTGTGGCCCATCACTTTTGATAAGCAGGCTTTTCCAACAGCTCTCACTTTGGAGTGAGTACTTCGGCTTTTCGTCTGTTTCCTTCTTCACGTCGGTCCGGTGCATGATGTGAGGGAGAGAACGATCTTCGTTGATGATTTTGCCGTGACTCAATTTTTCAAATATAGAAAGTCGACGATGGCAATGATTATAAGCACCATGATAGTGCAAGTGATGGTAACAATCGGAATCTTCCAAGGATACCAAAGTATCAACAAATGATTTCCATATCCCTTCAGATTCATTCTTCAAGCCATTAGAAAATTTGCTTCTGACTGGACTATATTCTGTATCAACAGGAGGAACAGGAGTACCGTTGTTGATAGGTTGATGACTGGAGTTGGCTGGATATGCAAATGCCAACCAATGTTTCATAATGGATGAAAATCTCTCACGAAGAAGACGACGATTCTCTGAAACCTTCTCCAGAGCAGCGAAGCGATCATTGATTAAGGGTAGTTGTCCTGCTTTGACTGTGTCTAACCGATGCAACAATATATTTGTGACCAAATCAAATGCATCAAAATCGTTTGGACGAATCTGAGCCGAAAGAGAGAGAGAGAGAGAGAGAAGGTGTGTGAGATCAATAAAGCGTATCATAAATAGCTAAGCGGAGCGATGGTCATAACAGGCAGGTAACATAAGGCGAAAGATGAAATCATCGATGTCACATACCATTGCAAAAGATTCGTGAAAATCAAAGTACGATGTTTTCCGTTCCTGTCTTTTCCATCGAAAACGTTTTTGTTGGTGTGTGGTACATTCTGCTATTTCACCCTCCGGAATGCTGAAAAAGAGAACAGGATGAAAGTTTACAGATGGATCTTGATCTGGACCAAACGCTATCTCTCGAACAATAACATGCTCTGGGTTTCTGGGATTGTATTCTGAAAGATAAATTGGGGTTGACTTTCCTGTCTTGTCGTCACAATGAAATGCCCGTTCGTCAAGAATCATGCACATTTCCTGAAATATTACATGGCTAGGACTGTACTTATACATCCATTTATGACCACCACGCATCTGAAGAGCAATATCTAGCCTGTGGACTTCCGATATGGCACAATGTCTTGCCTTAGGAGCACCATTAGCAGCAATGTTTGACACTTGATTGTAGAGATCACTCCAACCATCGCCATCGAATGACAATTGTATACCCAATGGATTTCCGGTTAATACTTCTCGACGACGCTTTTGATGCTTTGAATAGTTAGAATAGGATATAGAGATATTTAAGTGAGTGAATATATCTATTATGAGCGAATAACTTCTATATATCGATATTCCAGCTAGATGAAACTTACCATCGATTCAACGTTCATATCTGTAGACATATTGTTACCTTGAGTCTCTGTGATTGGTAACCAAGAATGTATCTTTCCTGCAACACGTGTGTCGTGAATTTCTGAACAACGTGCCCCAAAAGGACTGTGATTTATAAAGATTCATGGAAATTAAATTCGAAAAAAGTGTGAGTTTTGATTTTGGTTAAGGGTAGTATCTTCGTTGTCAAGTACAAAAAACTGCTGGTAGAAATCTTTCTTAGATGTAATATCAATACTGCATGCATGCATGCATGCATGTATGTATATGTTTTTATATTGCTTACCATGATCCCATGGCAACGAAATCAAAACAAGGTTTAATACGGTACGTCTCGGCATCATCAATCAACCCATTGCGTTGTAAGTCCATTAGTCGAGTCATCTGTAACTCTTTCTCCCCGTGAGCATAGGAGCAATTTGAACCAAATGGACAATTCCGGTTCGATAAATAATACATGCATAGTTCCGTTTTTGCCTTCTGCTTCTGTTTCTGCTTACGAGCAAAATCATCAATAGGTTGACGTTGTCTATCAAATCGGCTCTGACTTTTCGTCATTTTCTTCCTTTTTACAAGGCTTTGCTTGGTGGGTGGTGTGTCGACCACGCTAGCGAGACTGTCCTTTAAGAAGTTCTCTTGAAGCACGTTTTTACTCATCGTTGGGGTAGTCATACAGAACGAAGAAGACGCGGCTGAGAGGTATGAGGCGCAAGAAGCAATACTTTCTGGAGTCGTCGCAACAGTTGCAACTGTACGGACAGACGATGGCGTCTTGAGTAGTATCATTTTGCTACTATCGAATGGAGAAGGAGGTGGAGTAAATGCTGTCGGGACGAAAGGTCGAGAGATTGGCGAAGCACGATGAAAACTGCCTCCACCAAGATCGCATTGACGAGAAATTCCAACTGGCTTGAAGAACGACTGACGACGATCGGGGGTACATGCGCTATCATTTCTTCCGCCATCCAAGGTATGTGCATCCACTGTCATTCCAACAATAGCAGTACCATCCATGTTGTACGTCGATTCCATTGTCTCTTTGTAGGAGACGATTAATTATTATCTATGAGAGATTGTAAAGTTGTAGTAGCCTTTACGCAAGCCGCTAAGTTCAAAGTTCGAGCCAAACAAATGCTGTCTGCCATACTCTTACTACAGCTCTACGGCCTCTGCGTACTTCATTTGCGTACAGTACGACTCACTCTGTTCGCCGTGAACGTCGTGGCGACGCACGATGATATCGTCGCGCGGAGAAGCATGCTTGACATCTGTGACCGAAGCAAGATCATGGAGAAGATTCATTTTTTTAAATCCAATCGTGACCATAATTTACTATTGCTTGACTCTTTGATATCAAAACAGGTAGGTTTGGAATATCCAAGGAGATACTGTTGTTGAGCTATGATATAGTAAGCTTTGGTTATTAACTAATGTCTAAAGTTATTATGAGCTATTTTATCTTAGCGTCTAACTGGGTGTCTGTCTCCATTACAACTGGTTAACTCACTTGATTAGCAATCCGTGCTAGCGAGTGGTTGATATGGGGTATGTTTGAATGGATATAGCTCACCTGGTGGCAACTGGCTTGCTGGGCTGTAGTATCTGAATACTTACTTACTAGTAACGGAGTAACGGTCTTAGTCCTGGATGCTAGTGATTTGAGTATCTCATCACACAACTGTAAGGCATCAGCTGTTGCATTGATTGCAGCAACAGCTTTTTTTCTCTCATTTTTCAATGAAATTTGCTTGGCATTTAATTAATGCCTGCATCATCCATTCCAATGCTCAAGAGAGAGGGAGAGATAAAATCAATTCAAGAAGAAGGAGAAGAAGAAGAAATATTCTCCCCTGCTATCTAAGATTACATAGAGCGTGAAAATTGGTGATCCTTGCGTAAAATCACTGCTTAAATAAGCCATTATCTGTTCACAATAACAACACAACACAATTAAGTGTCGTATTGGTATCTAATAACGTCAAATCTAGAACTACCTATACTACTCTACTTGAAGTTATGAATGTATTCGAACCCTTATGAGTTGAAAAATACTATTTTAGCACCTACAGAGTGTCAGAATTACTTACTGAACAACACACATCATTTTAAAAGCCATTTTCTTTGTGTTAATTACAGCACATTCCATCTTGCTCTAGTGGCAATTACTTGCTACAGTACGCACAATACCTCGCATTAAGGAAAATTATTGTATAGAATTGGACGGAAAATTATCCCATCAACATGACAATGGGAATTCATTTGACTGCACCTCCATTGTTATGAAAAGTTCCACTTTAATTTAGTCATTTGGGGGAAAAATTCTATGAGGTTGTAGTGTAGGGATGTCAGGCAAATCTTGAAGGTGCATAAGAGAGGAAGATTACAAGTCGAATAAACAAATTATAGCTAAAGCACTGGTCAGATTTTATTATTAAAGTAAAAAGGGGATCCATTACCAACTGCAACAGGTGTGTTTGACCTGTTTTTTCTTTGGAGAAAAAGTCTGATCATGTGTCTCTTTTTATATAAGAGAGTTAATATATCTAAAGTTTGCTCCTATTGTCACAGTAAAAGGATGGCGGTTTGCTACCATTTATGTGGTGTTGTATCATCCAATCTGCTTCAAGCATTTGTGCCATTTGGTCTGATGAGGTTGGTTTGAATGCTGCTTGTAAAGACTCAAATTAAGGACCAGAATTCCTTCTTTTACTGCATTGATACTGCAGGTGCCCAGTGATTTCTTTTCTTTCTTTCCTGACCGAAAGGGTTTTCGCTCAAGCATTACCGTACCTTCATGCAGAGCTCACACATCTACTGAACCAACCTTACCACTTATAGCAACAAGATGCAAGGAAGTCTACGCTATGGGTGGTCTAGGATGATTGCAAGCTCCTAATGGAGCTAATATTTGAGCAATAATGTATTAAAATACTGGATAGCTGCACATAAAAAAACAAGAACCTCAGCATGACTATTGGAGTTAAATCTAACCCCAGAATGACCAAAGATTCAACTACCAACAGTCATAGGGTTAAATCTAACAGCACTAGCAACGGTATCAGCAAAGAGAGGAAAGGAGATGGCAAAGAAATATGAAGCACTCATAATTTCTTATCACAAACTTAACGACTCCAAGCTGAAGCATAATATTGAATGCTGCATTGGTAGTGGTCATCGTCCTAGACCTAATAGTTGAGATAGGGATCCAAGATGAAAACAAGATGAATAGCATGAAAAGCCCCTTATTGCCAATTGAAACAATATACTCAAAAAATGATGATGTCGAATTGGTAAGGGTTTGTTGTTGATTGTTTGATTTAAAAAAATTCTATCTACTTTTTGATAAAGGAAATTTAAATGGTTGTATTTTGTTTGTATTGATAGTACACAGCGTCATAGATTCCGATTGGTTTTGATTGTTGCGGGCGTGTTCCGGCTCAACGCTGCGCGAATATGGTGAATAAAGGACAATCTGCGGACAGACGCTTGTTCGCGGGATTGGTTTACAACCTCTACAACACGCGCTATGCAGTGAAAGTACTAAAAATCGGGGGGATTTTTAACTGTATGATAGCTCCTCAAACCTTCTCCAGTACCTATCCCTGTTGATTCTACACATTCCAAATTGTCACCAGGTCTGGGTAGTGTAGGCAATGACCTGGTACTCATCCAAGGAGAATTTCGCCCATATGGGGTACTCGTCGTCAAAGTTAAAAAGTATTATTTATCGCGCACCTATGCAGTAAAAATAAGAAAATTCCTTATTAATACACCATGACAATGGGATCTATTGAATCGAACCTCCATGGATATCGATCTATTTAACATACGCTTATGAGACGAAATATAGATGTCTGTACTCTTAACAAGGACAAAAAATTTCGGTTGAATTGGATCATTTTTTAGTACTTAAACTCTCTCTTAGAAAAAGATGCACATGATCGGATTTTTCGAAAAAAACACGTCCTATATACCCGTTGACAATGGGTCCTCTCTTTATGTACCAATAAGAATAAAAATTATCGCATTAACTAATATAACACTAATAGAGACTTCTGTATTAGTACTTTATCTATCAATCCATTATTTAATTTTTAATTTTCCTCTCTTATGCACCTCTTCCTAGCGATTCGAAATTTGCCTGCCACCCATATAAATACTCATAGAATTTTCCCCAGATGACCAAATCACACCCAAACTTTTTTTGTCCCTTAACGATACAAATATCTATATTTCTTCTAATAAGCGTATGTTAAATAGAGCGATACCCATGGAGGTTCGGTTCAATACATTCCCATTGTCATGATGATTGGAATTTTCCATTTCAATACTTAATTATTTTCAAAAGAATTTTCCATTTGTCGCGAGGTATCGCGCATTATAAAAATTTTAGTCGCGAGTGTCCCTCAAACCGCCGCATCGAGCTGGAACGCGCCTGCGCTGCTTGGTAGCTGATTAGATTTTCCTGGATTTTTATGCACCTTCATGCTGGGGATGACTTTGAATTCGACTTTAGGGGTAGGGAAGGGGAAAAACAAATTGGTAGGGGGATGCTTCCAACATAAAATTCATAGAGGTAATAGCATGAAATAAGAATTGGCTAAGTTAACATCATGAAGTGTGCCCTATACAGTCACCACAGTGGAGTGCA
This sequence comes from Fragilariopsis cylindrus CCMP1102, assembly GCA_900095095.1. Taxonomy (NCBI): domain Eukaryota; phylum Bacillariophyta; class Bacillariophyceae; order Bacillariales; family Bacillariaceae; genus Fragilariopsis; species Fragilariopsis cylindrus. The sequence continues at coordinate 672,080 of FMBT01000293.1, forward strand.
GCAAGGCAACCTAGTATTACAAACGTTCATTGTTTCAGTTGCTGCACACCAACACCACCATAGCCTGAACAGGGTACCATTTGGCAAAGTTGCAAGCCGAACACGACCAGTAGAATGAGTAGCTATGCGTTGTTGTTTGAATGAATCATATTGTTGTTATTGTTGTTATCAACCCTCTACTATATGTATTTGTATTTACTTCTGATAACCAGTAGGCTTACAAGACTAAGGAATGTAGCAGTTTTCAATCCAATAGGTCCATTGTAAACTTCATGGTTTAATTTTCAAAAATATGACTTTTTAGGTGTATATGCTTGATGCTAAAGTTGTTATTATATACTAGACTAACAAATACTACTAAAATTTGGGCATGATTTAGTTTTTATATTGGCATATTTGGGCATGATTTAGTTTTTATATCAATCTGACACTACACGGGACCCACTACAGGCTATTTAGTCACGAATACCGTGAAAACCAATCCTGTGTATTTCTTATCGCGAGTGTATTTGTTAAATGTGTATTTCTTTATCGCGAGAGTCCTATTGATGGATGCGATGGTATGCTCATCACCTACATTAATGTTCGAATGTCTAGCAACAAGTGAACAATAAGAGCTACTTGGACGCTTATTTAGCTATTGGGATTGATTAATTCTCAGTTCAAAATATATACTTGTACACACACAGGATGGCATCTTTTGGACTAGCTCAGTCTGATTCTACTGCCAATTCTACCGGTGTCCACGATGATAAGGACCCAGTGGATATGGCTACTATTTTTTCCGCAGTCTCAGAAGGTAATCTTGCGCTGCTCCAGTCATCGATGACTCTCCTTAATTTCCCTATCGCCACTGCTGACCAAAACGGTTACACCTTGTTACATGCTGCCTCGTCGTATAATCAACTTGGTATACTGCAATTTATATTGAACAACCTCGATACAAACAACATCAACTGCACAACCTATATAAATGCAGGCGACACTGATGGAGACACTGCATTGCATTATGCTGGAAGTGCTGACGCTGCAAATTTTCTGGTACAGCATTTCAGGATAAACACGACAATAGTAAACAGCCTGGGGAAGACGGCACTTCAAACTAAAGAGGCAGAATTAGATGAAATGAAGAACGACGAAGACATCGAAGACGATGACGAGGAAATCGAGGTTACGAAAAAACTGATAAGCTACTTGCAACATATCAACGTGAGCCAAACAAGTATGTAAATATATCATTTTTATTCCTGATAGCTACTATCTTTCGAGCCATGTAGATGGTATGAAATCGAAAAAAATATTGATTCCCGAATTCGTCGTGAAGCTCTAATATCTTGCGCAGATAAGCAAATTCATCTTCCGAGTAAAAACAAGCAAGCATTTGATTGTAACGCTTAGACTTACGCTAGCTAGGTGGGCTGTGCTTGGCCCAAGTTAGCCCACAAGTTTTCCATTCAGTACTTTTTTTTTCACATTTCTTTGCTTGGACGGAAGTCTGTCGCCTGTAATTCTTTTTTGTATTGAATAGCTGAGTTGAATTTCAAATATAATAATCATAATGTTACTACTATATTTTAATGACAATTTATTTTTTCTATACATTATTATTCCGAACGAATGTACAATGGTGTGTTCAATCAAGACTTTCAATAATTGATTTATTATTACCATATTACTCAAAAGAATATTTTCCATTATCTTCAAATACACTATTCACGAAATCTCCTTCGTAGACATAACATTTCCATTAGCACATTTGAACAAGCCCTTTCCCTCCCGCTTTTCCTTACCGTTTGTATCAAACCGAATATCCTGACCTGCATCGACATTGTCGTTAGATGGCAAGGGTATACGCCTGCATCTCATATTGTGGGGAGAATTAGACTGTATTTCTTTTCGATCTTCGTCCTGTAGAAGAATTTCTTTCTTGGATTCGTTCTTCTCTTGGTTCTTGCGGGAATTAGATACCATAGCGTCATTGCTATTATTTTCATAAAATATAGCACTTGCATCGATCTGTATATCTTTGCTCGTTGATCTTTCTTCTTGGAAAGTATGATCGGATGTATTAAAAGAAACATTTTTCGAGATGGGGCTCATAGAGTTTTTTGGTGGTGTTGAATTCCGAATCGAAAATGTGCCCGGTCTAAGATACTCAAGTCTTTTATAGTCCGTAAACTCTGAATCATTTGATGAAGGCTGATGCAAAGATTTTTCTGTGTTTGTGTCCATCAATATTTGGGCTATACGATTCGACGAATCAGAAGGCGTCTCCGTTCGAAAGGACGTCGTGATGTCTGATATTTCCTTTCTCAGTTGCTTTTCCCTCGAGGCTTGTCGTTGTGGTAATAATGGTGGATTATTCTTATGGTGACCTTTGAAATGGAGTTTTGTATTATGTGTTATTTCGTCTGTTAATCTTCGTGATGGCATGCGTTGTGGCACAAGGGCGTTTGTTATCTGTGGTTTACCCGAGGATTGTCGCACTGGTAATCTCGGGGGTGCTATCATTTTTGAGTCTTTCGTTTCGCGGTCAATGATGTTGTCTCCTTGCCTAAGCCGTTCGTTTTCTTGAATGGATTGAAGCAATTGCTTTTCGAGGTTGACGATTCTCTTGTTCTTTTCAGCTATTATCCATTCTTGAACCTGTGACGCACGCAATAGAGCATTGCGAACTTGATCCATGAATATAGATCTCGTCTCTTTGTCTTCGTCACCCGCGTCCGCGGATAGATTAGAATCGCTCCACTCCGTACTGTCGTGGCACAAATTTCCCACTTGCAGAATAGAATACGCCAAACGATTTCTTTGCACAGAGTCTCCAGCTTCGAGCCCGGAATGGCAAATTTTGCAAGTGCAGAATGATGGGAGATTATAACCGACTACGTTTTTTTCATCACTAGATGATGACATGATCATTATGGCTGGATGACGTAGGCATCGGCCACTCACGTCCATTCCTAATATATAACATAGGTCGTCAGTGATAATCATGATCCATAGAAATGAACATTAAGAGCCATTTACAGTGATTGTGTGGCATCGAATCTTCTCGATAGCATTCACCAAAATTAAAATTATTCTTTTTATGATTAAAATTTGAACGCGAATACAAAAAAAGGAGAGTATTTCTCTAAAAGGTGGCAGGATCAGCGTGTGCCGAATAATCGCGCTACAGTATACAAGTACAACTTCGTACTTACCACCCCAAAAGTAAGGTACCAGGGTGGAGGAATAATTTACATGAAAAGTTCTATATAACTTGTTATTTAAAAGCTGCCGCGCTGCTCCTTACTGTCTTAAAAAGACAAGTAAGACAACAGTCGACCCGCCTATGATTAATCTATATTAATAGTACACTCTTACGTAGGAACATCACCAAATCTATCATCAATACACTGATTCACCACTTCGAGGACCGGTTGTACTCTACTTGTTGATCTCTTCTTCCCCAATTTTGTAAACATCCGAGGTAATATATTGTTTGCCTTAGTTTTCTTCCTAGTTGTGGGTGTCGCCTTACTTGTTGACCTACTTGTTTTGATTCGTGAGAATACATTAGTTATTGGGTTGTTTGACATTCTCTTTGGGAGGCCGTGTTTCCTTGTGGTTACATGCCTAGCTACTGTTGTCTTTGACGGTTTATCAAACGTAAAATGCCTCCAAATTGGTATGCTACTTGTTTGCGCCATCTCTTTGACCTTTTTCATGCTGTGGTCTATGACTGGTCTCTACCGAAGTAGCCATTTCTTCAGTTACTGATTTGTTGCCTCCAATCTTAACCACAGTGGTTCATTGAAAATTTTGAGTTCATCTTCTGGAAGTACCATATCTCTCATTGTACACAGTTGTGTGACCCTTTTGGTGAGTGCGTCATATTCTGCGACTATTCTTCCTCCGACCACCGGTGTATTCCTATCAATGCACCTGAAGTTCAGACTTCATCGTGGCAAAAGATTTCTGTAAAATCTGTGCTAGAATTAAGAAAGTGAATGGAAGCTTTGAGGGTGACTAGAGAATAACCTTCTCGTCCTCTCAACAGTTCTTCGTTGCATGCAAATTCTTCTAGAAACGCTATCTGTGAGTTGATCCTGAAAACGTTGGCTACCACAATGTGCTGACATACCATCTTTAGCAAGGAATCAGCTCCCATTGCCGATCTTGTTTCAGTATTATTTGAAAAATGTTCAGAGATTTTCTCCAGAAATGCAACACAATATCTAAGTTTGTCAACTGCTGAATGTGCCTGCGGTATACAGTGTAAAGCTTTCAGCGCAGCTTCTGAGATGCAGGATTTGTACCCAGAGTACTCGTCTTGACACTTTTTCCGCTCAAAGTTAGCAACTTTTTCTAGCAGCTCATTGTCTTGGTTCTCGTATTCCATTTCAATCTCTTCCATTACTAAGCCATAGATTTCTGAAAATACTAGGCTTTCAACTATTGCCGCGAGGTGTATGATTGAAGAAGAGGACCCAAAGCCTGCCTTAGTCTCAAGAAGTGCAGCAGTTACATACTTTATCACCTATATTTTTGAGTTATAAATACACGGTGAGGTGATTATCAGTTTAATTCTCACTAAAAGTTTATCCACAAAGTATTCATTTCATTTAATGTTGATACGAATAGACTTACCGCATGACTATCTTGTCGTCGCTGTTGTCTATTTAAATGGTTTTGATCCTCGTCATACTGCACATTTAATGCACGACATCTAAATGCATCAATTAGTTCCCGATACACATGATTTGGGAGACTATCTTTATTGTTCAAGATCCGGGATGCCAGCAAAAGAACCTTATCAGCAAAAGGTATTTCATCTTCTCCCGTCTCAACAATGTCAACCTCGCGTTCATATCGTTCTCGTCTAGCTGCATTTGTTTCGTTTGGGATAAGTCTTTGGACAAGTCCACTACCAAAATTGCCTGGGTATCTTTGCTTTGCCTGTTGGTATATATCGAACCATATCTGTTCTGGAATTTTAATGGAGGGGCGGATCAACAAGACAAGTTGCTGGGTACCTTCTCCAAGTTCGATAACACGAGCCTCATCGATTCTTTCTTGAAGATGCGAGCCTGCAACGATTCCTGCTGCTCCAATTACTCCACCAACGGGTCCGGCACAAACAACTCCAACAAAACCACCAACAATTGAGCCCGCTACCGTGAAGAGAGGAATGTGTTTTCGAATAACGGTATGGGGTTCTGACGGTTCAAATAATTTTCCACTGTTCTTGGAACAAGTAGCTATAGATGTCGAATTATTTTCGTCCGAAGAACTTGCGCGATCGTCATCACTGTGAATAGACCTGTTGTCGTTTTCTTTCGGCATTAGTCGATTAAAACTCACGATAATATTTTCTTGTAGCGCTTGAGAAACAACGTTGAACCCATGACTTGCAAAATGAAGTGGGACTTTTCTGGTTACCGGTCCATCACTCTCGACGTTATCAGATTTTGATGCTACTAGTAGTTCATTGATAAACGACGCAGATGGAGATGGAGATATCTCTGAGATAGGCAACTCATGAGAATCAAGCGGTTCTATTGCCGGTCGAGAAATGGAATCTTTGCCGTCCTCGCTAGGTAAAGATAAATGGCTCATGTCATCACTCGTATCGTCTTTCACAGTCGAAAGTTCCCGCAGCTCTTTGTTGTTCGTGTAGTTCACCGAACACTTGTCAAATTTGATGTGTTTCGAAAAAGCACAACATCTATGAGCATATACGCCACATGCCATGCATCTTACTGATGGACGCGAAGTACCAAAAACGTCGACTTCCAATCGCTCATCGCAACCTAAACATATTTTGTAGAAGGGCAGCAAAATAAACGAAACGCTAACAAAGGAATGATAATGGTACGGATCAGAGCAAACATCTGAGTTTGCCATGCATTCAATGGTCTTTTCCAATGATCTGTTAGATTCATTCTCGGATATCATCGTCGGGTCCAAGCATTCTATCCTCAGCACGAATGATAACGATACGTCTGAGTAGATTGAATATTGTTGAGTATATTGATTGTTCTTTAGAAAAAAAGCAAATTCTATTTTCCCATTATCGTAGTTCAGAATAACGTTGGAAGACTGAAAGCTCAGGGCTTAGGTCGTAACGACTTTGGTCAGGTAGAATATTGTTGCTAGATACTTGCTTCTTTACTACTCGGAACTCGTTGCTATCGTTACAAGAGGTGTTCTTATACTTGTACTTGCTTTTTTTGTAATACTATTAGCTATATACATGCAAATAATAAAAGAATACCAGTAATAATGTGATGAGAATTGTATCGTAGACACTCTTTCTATCGCAGTGAAAATGTGACTCACTCGCGTGGCGTGATTAAAATATGGAATACCGACTTCCTATGGTTATCATACTCATCATATATATGTTTGATTTGTTGCGTACGTACAAAGGAGTATAGAAGCATGTAAGAAAAAGAAATCTTACTATATCTTTGTTTGAATGACGTACGCGCACGGTTTCGTCCGTGTTCCAACAGTAAAAGGTGACATTTGACCGCGCGGATTTTACAAAGTGAATTTTCCGCCCTTCGAACCTAACGTTAGACGCAACGCGACAACGTATGCTAAACCAAACGTCATTCAAGCGGATAACACACCACCACAAAGCAGCAAAGTTGATGTCGTTTGATGCATTCTAAACCGCTTACTTGTATGTCTTCTCTCGCAAAAGATTCGATCGATTCATAAATAAAAAAGAAAGATAGTTGAAACATCAACGTCAAACCTTTATAAATTATCAGAAATAACAATTATAACCATGAAGTTTTCCAGTTTCGCTATTGCCGCCGTGGCTATTGCTGCCTCCAGTGTCAGTGCCTTCAGTGCTCCTAAGTTCGCTGTCCATCAGGTGTGTAAAATAAAATATTCGACAACGGTTTGATATTGATGTCTTAATATTCGATCATTGTATTTCTTTTGTGTTGATTCAACAGTCTTAGATGGGATACATATAGTATAATCTACTATAATAAACCTTGTGTCAAATCTGAAATACATATATTGATATTCTAACAATACTTTTGTTCCGTCCTTTTTCTTAATTTAATTCTATCCAATTCGTGATAATATCCAATACTTGTGACTGTTATTCTATCATATATTGACTGCTTCTCTTTTTTATCTGATTCATCTAAAAAATTCAACTTATCATAGCCTACATTTTTGATGGCTACCGCTGTTGATGCCGATACAAAGACTGCTCTCGCGACCGCCGCCAATGAAGCCCGTGGTCTTGCCATGGACTCCATTGCCGCCGCCCACTCTGGACATATGGGTCTTCCTCTTGGTTGCGCCGAAATTGGTGCTACACTCTATGGATCTCAAGTACGTATTCATTCTAGAAATCATCAGTAAGAAAAAAAATCAGATTCATTTCTATACATTTACTAACTCAATTCAATACTTTTTCGAATCCTTATTCCAAATTTTGTTATAACAGATGTCCTACAATGCTGCCGACCCTCAGTGGTTGAATCGTGACCGATTCATCCTCTCAGCTGGACACGGTTCCATGTTTCTTTATTCATGGTTGAACATTGCTGGATTTGATCTTCCTATGGAAGAAGTCAAGAACTTCCGTCAACATCACTCCAGGACCCCTGGTCACCCTGAATTCCCAAGTTCGCATCACAACACACCAGGAATTGAAAGTACAACAGGTCCTCTTGGACAAGGAGTTTCCAACGCCGTCGGTATGGCCGCATCAGAAAAAATGGCCGCCGCTGTTTACAACACTGATGACCACAAAATTTTCGACCATCACATTTTCGCTCTTGCCGGAGATGGTTGCTTCCAAGAAGGTGTCTCAGCCGAATCTGCCGCCTTCGCTGCACACGAAAAGCTCGACAACTTGATCATCCTTTATGATGCCAACGAAGTCACCTTAGACAAGATGGCGGAATATACCCAATCCGAAGATATCATCAAGAGATACGACGCATATGGATGGGAAACATACGATATTGATGGACACGACCTTGATGCTGTCGAAGAGGCCATTGCTGCCGCCAAGGCAAACAACAACGGCAAGCCTAAGTTCATCAAATGTAACACCATTATTGGAAAGGGTATGGAAGAAACTGAAGGTACCAACGCCGCCCATGGTGAAGCTGGTGTCCCATATGTTGAAAAGGCCAAGAAGAACATTGGTATTCCAGAAGGCGAGAAGTGGTTCGTATCTGAAGGAACTCGTGATTTCTTCGGTGACGTCCAAAAGAAGAACATCGCAACTTACGATGCATGGCAAACAACCTTCGCATCTTGGGAAGCGGCCAACCCTGATCTTGCCAAGCAATTGAAGAATGCTGTTGAGGACAATGTCATGTCAGCCGCTGACATGATCAAAGACATCGATGCTATGGGCGATGATGCCGAGGCTACCCGTGTGTCTGGAAACAAGGTCATCCAAGATATCTCTAGACTTGTTCCCCATTACGTTTCTGGATCTGCCGATCTTCACGGATCAACCCGTAACTACATTAATGAAGGAGGAAACTTCGGTTCTGGTTTCGACAAGACTTACGCAGGAAAGAACTTGTACTTCGGAATCCGTGAGCACGCTATGGGATCTATCATGAACGGATTCGGCTTCCACGGTCTTTTCAAGGTCTCTGGATCCACTTTCTTGGTTTTCGTTGACTACTTTCGTCCTACTGTTCGTGTCGCTGCTCTTTCTGAATTGGGTGCTGTCTCTTACATTCTCACCCATGATTCTATCGGTGTAGGTGAAGATGGTCCTACTCATCAACCTGTCGAAACTGTTTCTGGTCTTCGTGTCATCCCTAACTTGGATGTTTACCGACCTGCCGACGCCGAAGAAACTGTTGCCGCCATGGTTCATTCTGTCACCCGTAAGGATGGCCTACTGCCTTGATTTTCTCTCGTCAAAATATTGACCAAAACGGTGAAGTTGACTACATGACACGAAGAGAAGGTGCTCTTAAGGGAGCATACATCGCCAAGAAGGAAACCGAAGATTTGAGCCTTATCGTCATTGCCACCGGATCTGAAGTCCCACATGCCCTCAAGGCTGCTGCTACTTTGCCAGGTGCTCGTGTCGTCTCTATGCCTTGTATGGAAGTTTACGAAAGGCAATCTGCAGAATACAAAGAATCAGTTCTTCCATCATCTTGCACGAAGCGAATTGCAATGGAAGCCGGTGTTTCTGATCCATGGTACAAATACGCCAGCAAGGTTGTTGGTGTAGACAAATTCGGTTTCTCAGCGCCTGGTGATATCGTTATGACTGAATACGGTATGACTCCTGAAAATCTTGCTGCTGAAATTGCTAGCATGGATTAATTGATTAGTAATAATATATAATATAAAATAGTAGTAATTGTCTAATTCATCATTTTCAAATGCCAGGCTTGATTTTGTTCATCGTTGTCTCTAAGCAGTATTTTTATTCGATTATTTTTATGCCAATGTAGATTTTTCCTAAGTGAGAAATTTTACCTAGCAGTTATGTGACTGCCTAAATTAATATCCGTCAAAAGCAATGTTTTGCGTGTAGACACTGTACTGTTCGACGTACTGCTACTACTAGCTAGTACTACTACTACTAAGTTAGGCAACTAATCAGTACACTTCTTGTTACACACTATTTCATGAATCATAGGAAGGAAGGAACTTTTATCTTTTTACACACATAGACTTCATCAGGTCCAACAGCAAAGAAACTTTCACAACCACACTAACATCTCACCAAAAAAAGTGGTTGTGTTCTTCTTGGAGGCTCAGTAATTTCATATATCCAAATCAACAATGATGAATGAAATGTCACGTGGATAGCCGTGGTACAGAAAATGCAGTGATACTTCAGTGTTGTTGCAGCATTAATACTGCTATATTTTGTGTAGTGTGTACATTATGTTTTGAATGGGTGGAATAATTATTTTCCTACACAATACAAGTCAATTAATTGAGATGTTTGGTAAAATTAATTATCGAGCATTGATGGTATAATGTGTGAAATGTGTGTGAAATGCGTGTGTGTGTGTGTGTGTGTGTGTGTGTGTGTGTGTGTGTGCACTTGAGAGAGAGAGAGAGAGAGAGAGTTACTATCACTGATGATGATGTTTAATAGAAGTAAATTGATCAAGATAAGTTATGTATAAAAGCAAAGCGAGATACAGTAGCTTCTTCTTCTATGCAGCTACAAATACTACATCAATTGCAACATTTTTCTATCCTCACAGAAGGTTATTTCTTTCACGTATTGTGTCTTGTTTGTGGTACTACTGACTGTTTATAAACTGATCTGATTATTACTATGTTACTTTTGCTGTTATCTGTATGAGTGTAGGTCCTACTAGTACGCAAATAGACAGGCTGTAGATTTGTTACTGTATTTGTTATTTTGTTACATTTTCGCATTTTTTAGAGCTTGTGTGATGTTTAAATTTTCAAATTTGCTTGATTATTTCCGATCCTCATTATTCTTGCAGACGAAGAGTGAAGAGCGAAGAGATGTTACCCTGTATTTCCCACTTTAACCTTCGATTGATCAATGCTTCTCAAAAAACTGACGACGTTGCGACTGAGAAGTCGGATGCAACTTGTACAACTCGTATTTTTTAGTAAGCAATCTAGTAAAGCAACAAAATTTTCGGATGGAATCATGCCGAGAACAGAACGTCGTTTACTCGAAAGAAAAGAAAGAAACTCAGCAAGAAAGAAGGCAAAGATTCACTCTTCACCGGAAAAGTTATCATCCACATTATTAAAATCGCAACGTTTCCTATACTCGCTGGTCCCTAGACTTCCAGGACGACCTCAATCCTTCGTCAGTCGTTCGCATCTGATAGCTATTTCCTATCGTTTGCCTCTTTTTCTTGTTCTATCCTACTTTCTTACAGACGAAAACACCTCCCCGTACATTATCCAAGCTAGTCTTGGTCCTAGCATGTTGCCCACAATACAGTTTGCTGGAGATATCTGGGTGGTTGAAACGGGCGCGTGGGAGCGAGTTTGGAACCGTATATTTAGTAGGCAAGACGAAGGGAACTTCCCTACTAGTTCATCGTATAAAGTTGGAGATTTGCTGATATGGGAGGATCCAAAAACGGGAAAACGAAGCTGTAAAAGATTGATAGGGCTCGAAGGGGACGAAGTTTCTAGGTACGGCGAATTCGGAGATTTGAAATATAAACATAGGTCGGATTTTGGCATCATTTGGCCTAAAACATACACAGAAAAGGACAAGATTCAGTATAATGATAATCAAGATAGTAAAGCAGAGGCACCGCCGCCGCGGATACTAGTCGTACCAGAAAACTGTGTTTGGTTGGAAGGCGATTGTCCTCTATTTTCCATGGACTCGAGGCAATATGGTCCAATAAATGCAAACAAAATACGTGGCCGGCTTGTTTTCCGTCTTTGGCCTTGGAAACGAAATGACCTCACTAACGATAAAGAGAACGCATATCTGTCATCCTGCTGGATCAGTCGAGATAGACCAGTGCCATATCCATCAATTGAAGCATATATCGGTAAACGATTTGATTTCTATAGATTACCATCTACTAATCCAACCCAAAATCACGCCAAAAGAGATACCGGAGAGTAAATAGTGGTTAATCACGTAGCATATCGTCAGTCAGTCCAACCGATTGGCTTCTTATTTCCCCTCGCTTTCTCATAGTCTCGAAGAGCTCTGTTGTCTGGATCAAATCAATTCAAATCGATATCCTGGCGCCGGGACAGGGCAACAAGTTGCTCATTAAAATATATGCAAACTTCACGAAGCCTGTAGATTTTTTTCTTTCTTCAATGCATAAAGTGTTGGGGAGTGCAGTTCATTAAGAAAAAAGTACAGTATTCCAATAAGGGAGATGCGGTTCCTCTGATCGAAGAGTATCTTCGTTTGTTGGTTATAACCAATTTCTACGACGAATAGAATATATTATAATTTAATAAGAGAAAAAAAAGTGACAGGAATCAACTAAATCCAACAAACGTTTCTTTTTTTTATATCTTAATCGACTTAATCGACGCTTAATTTGTTCCTTCACTCCAAAGGCTTCTTCTTGGGGGATGAGGAAAGGTTCATACCAGGAGGATTGGAAGTAAAATTCTTTTCCGTTTTTGTCCTCATTGGACTACTTAAAACGTGCGCATCTTCTATCGAATTGTTTTTCTTTTTCGCGTATGCTTCTGTTGTAGTTCTTTGAAGTCGTTCGAAAACATTAGCCTTTGCGTACTCTTCCACACTCTCAAAATGAGGCTCAGATTTATAGTTCTCCTCTTCACAGTCGCTAATATTACTGTCCAAAAGAATATCGTCGAGCATTTTCTCTGCTATGTTCGTGTGTACCTTTTCTTTGTATGCTTGAGTTGTTGTCTTATTGAGTCTCTCAAATACATCGAGTCTTGCATATTCATCAAGCTTACTACAGTTATGGACTTCGTTCCGTTTCTCGCTAATATCACTCCCCCTATTCTGAGTAATAAACACATCATTCTGCACGATCTCTCTCTCATCTTCTTCTGTTTCATCTGAATCATATTCTGTGAGACGAGATCTACCTCTAAGCGAGACATGTTGATTTTCAATAGCTTTCTCTAAAGTGCGACCTTTCTTGTCATGGATTCGATGAAAACGTTGCTTTTGTGTACCCGTGAGATTAGAAGGACTCAGAAGGCGATCAAATACAGTACGCTTTGCAGAATCTATGTTCTTCGGAAATTTCTCTTTTGATTTCCTTGATATGTTTTCTTTTTTCTTCTCTTTTTCTTCCGGGATAAATGCGTTTTCGGTAGCATCTACTACCTGCAACGAGGCAACCTTCTTCAAACGACTCGTCTTCGCGCTCCTTTTCTTTTGCACTCCAGTGAAGCTCTCTGGATTTGTTAGACGATCGAAGACAGTACTGTTGAGTTGAACTTCTGCCTCGAGAACTTCTTGTGATTGCAAAAGCGACGACGGCATTCTGCCATCGGCAATTATAGCTAAATCTGCCATAATATCCTCAGCCCAGTCGGGGATTTCATCGCTGTCACTCGAGGGTGTTTCACTTGTTATTCTTCGTGCGAACGATGGGGAGTTGCCCCTCACGGATATTGCGCTGGACCGGCGCCTTGACTTAGTTGCCGTTGAAACCGAAGAAGAGTGCAAAGCTCCGGTTACGATACCCTGAACTGCCTTCAATGGTGTTTGTTGTTCTCTACTCATCTCACCTGCGTTTTCATACCCATGTGATGTAACTTCTTCCCGAATACAACGAAGAGCAGAACGTAACTCATCGATCTCGTCTTCGAGTTCTTCGCATTGTTCTGTTTTTTCTCTGAGGATTGAAATGGCCGATTGCTCTCGTTCTTGATGCCTTCGCACTGCATCCCGGCATATTTGTGTCTCGTTCAATTGACGCTCGAGAACATCGATGCGCACATTCGCTAGAACAAGCAATCTTGAGTTGCCATTACCAGACGAGAATGACTCGCGTCGCTTCAAAGAGCCCGCAGATGTTACGTCAGATGTTTCGGATTCCTCTATTTGTCCCTCTTTTACCATCTCCATCAATGATAGGATATGTTCTTGTTGGTTCTGGGCAAGTGCGGCAGCTTCTAGTCTATGTTCGTCAACGTAAGCACGGAATGCTGTATCTTTATCTGTAAGGGAGGATTCGGTTTCTTGAACTTTCTCGTCTAAAGAAGATGCCGTTCTGGCTAATGACGCGATTCTTCTCCTTTCTCGGACCACCATACCAAATAGGACTTTTGCAGCGATCTTTGTACCCGTTTCGATCGGTTCCTTCCCAATTATTCCATGGAATTCCTTGTTGAAGAGGAAAACCTCGTTATCCTGATGTGGGTGTTGCTGCTCAAGTCTTTTCTCTCGCTTGCCCAACTGAGATGCCAAATGTCTGATTCGTTCTTCCCGGTACTTGATCGCAGATTCCAATGCAGTAAGTGACTCATGCTGATTGTCTGCATCGCTCTGCATGAGCTCGTCCTTTTGTATGGTGAGCTCCATATGTTCTTCCCATTCCTGAGCTAGTTTTTCCGCAAGATTTTCCCGCCTCCCTACATCAGCAACTTTCTGGTCGAAGAAATCGCGGAGAATGTCGACGTTGGCTGTTTTTTGCTTTTTATAATCACCCGTTAATCGAAATTTTGCTTCGTTCGAATCTCTTGACTGACGTCTACCGAATATTACTGGATCTAGCCCAGCTTTTTTTAATACCCCACGCTTCACGGTTTGCATCCGAAGTCGTCGCTCGGTGTCTTTGTATTTTACTTTCAATTGGCTCATTTGATCAAGTCGTGATTTGGCAATCTTTTGCGCTTTCAAAGCATCTTGAGACTTTTGATTTGCCTCCCTTTTCACCTTGCTCAGTTCTCGATCCTTTTTCATTGATTCTTTCTTCAGCTTTTTTACCTCGAACAAGTGCGTTTTTCGCTCTGCCGTGATCTGCTTTTGTAGGTCAACTTTTTTGTGCTTCATATCTTTCACATCATTTTTCAGTCTATCGATTTGAGTTTCGTTGCGAGATGCAACGTTCGTAAGACGTGCAAGTTCGGACTGTTTCCTTTTCAATTCTTTAACTTGTGCCTGTTTTTGTTTTAACATGTCCGACAGCTCTTTACTTTTACTATGGCCTACATCCAATTTTTTGATTTCCTCGCTTAATTTATTTGCCTCGAATTCTTTTTCTGAAACAACAGATTCCATTTCTTTGAGTTTTTCTTCGTAAAATACTCTCATCGACTCAAATTTTTCTTGTGAAGCTTGAAGCTGATGAATCAGTGCTTCCTTAGCCGAGATTGAAGTTGAAAGTGCAAATAAGTCAGCGCCAAGCGACACAGAAGCTTCTGTCGATTTCTCGGTACTCTGTTGTGTGTCCGCTATAGGGGAAGGTGACGATTTTTCGATATGGCCATCGCTATCGCCGTCATCTTCGACAAATTCTCCATCGCTGATCGGATGACTAAGGTATCTGTCAGATAATACCTTGAGTGCTTCCTCTTCAGCCTCCATTTCTGCATCAATCGTGCCAGACTTAGACAAGCTTCCGAATATCTGTGACCTGAGTCGAGACAGTTCGGGTGATTCAGATCGGTCGTTCGGATTTCGAGGAATGGATTTGTTTATTGGTATTTCTCTGAATTGGAGTGGACTTGCTATAACATTTTTATTTGTTTGGATTTCCTTCTTTAGACGAGATATTTCTCGCTCATACTCTATTGCCTTGGTCACATAAGCCTTTTGAAGTGCATTCGAGGGATCCTTGCCATCAGATAGAGATTGTACCTGAAGACGATACGCTTCGTTTTCGGTCCTAAGCGTTTGAGCTTCAGCTTTAGCTTCTATTGTTGACGAATCTTGGTATCTCCTTCGGAAGGGTGAATGTACTTGATCCGAAACATTAGATGGATCAAAAAAACGAGGAGAGTGCGACAGAGCAGACTGCGTGTTTGCTGTCCTTATATTGTCTTCCTCGTCTGCGTCAGATCCGTTAGCCAATGCTTCGATAACACTCATAGAAAATGAGCATTCGTCCATTTTCCCCGTTTTAGCTTTGATCAAATCTATCGCTAGTCGTTGGATTTTCCCCTTCAAACCAGCTACAATCTGGGAAGTTGCATCCACATTAACTACTGCGTGATTCTGAATATTTTTAGCTCGATTGGCATAGCGAAGACAATTTAACGTTTCTTCCATATTACATGAAGATGGCGATACGCAGGCAATCATAAGTGTCTTGTGATTTCCACCTAAACTACCTTTCAAAAGACGCGTTAATTTTGAATCCCGGTAGGGAACAAAAGTCCCTTGTTTCTTTGGATCTCCCAAGGCAGATATGACATTACCCAGAACCAACAGCCCCTTGTTGATATCAATACCTTCCTTAAGTCTTTGCCCAGTTGCTTGAGTTCGTTTCTGTCTTTCGGACCCTGCTAAATCCACAAAATTAAAACGCGATACCTTCGACTGGACGTGCTGTTCGGAATCTTGTATTTGGGAATTTTCTTCATCGTCTGTACGGTTTAAGCCTGTGATAGTTGCCGATTGTTGCATCGGGTCCACCTCCAGAATAATAGATTGTTCCACTACTAGCGAAAGAATAGCATGGGAGCGACTACTTGTTTCGTTCATTGCGGTGGATCCAGTAACCCGTCGACACATTCCAGACGTTAAACATAGCAGAGCTTGATCCGCAGAGTCTACCTTATGCATCGTCGCTCCTATTACTTCTGGTTCTCCATTGCCGATATCTCGAATTGAAAGCTTTGGGGCGCTTGAAGAAGTACGAGGGTTCAACAGATCCCGAATTTCTTCTCCATACAACTCTAAAAATTACACGCGTACCTCGTACTCGTAAGAGCTTCCAACACTGGAAGACTCTT
The DNA here is from genome assembly GCA_900095095.1 of Fragilariopsis cylindrus CCMP1102. Lineage (NCBI taxonomy): Eukaryota > Bacillariophyta > Bacillariophyceae > Bacillariales > Bacillariaceae > Fragilariopsis > Fragilariopsis cylindrus. The sequence goes on from FMBT01000293.1 coordinate 688,454, forward strand.
GTTGTTCTTGTAGTTTCTGAAATATATTTCTTATTGCCCGGGGAAGCACACCCTGATGTTGTTCTTGCATCATAGCGGTTGTCATCCCTCCGCCCATTATTGTGTGAGTTTTGCCACTGCCTGTTTGTCCATATGCCAAGACGGTAGCGTTATATCCCTCCAAACAATTAGCCACTAGAGGCGCTACTCGATCCTCGTAGACTTCACTCTGTACGGTTTGAGCACCAAAAACTTGGTCAAAGGTGAATTTCGGTCCTGACGATCCGCCGAGCCGTAGAACATTAGGGCAGCCAGCATTATGTTCCGATGCGCACAGAACGTCGATGCATTCCGTCGTTCCTGCTTCGTTTGGTAGCATCGGGCGAACACGGACAGCAACTTGCACACTACGATCATCGGTGCCGCTATTCCCACTGACAGCATCAGTTAAATTATTTTTTGACATTACTGTCGACCCTTCCTCCATAACACCAGCAGCATTTGGTAGATGTTTGTCGCAATGCTGATCAGAAGGAAGTTCCGACATTGACAATAGTTTCCCGAGAGAATATTGGAGATGACAATATCTAAGAGCAGTTCAAAGAAAAAAAATGCCTCTTGAAAATTATAACCAGCCAGGGATCATGATGCCGACCAATTTCCTTTGAAGTATATATTATTTATTTATTTTGAACTACAATATTAAAGTGGTGAACAATTATTTATTTTAAACAAAATCTTGCTTGATTTGAATTCGCTCTTGTGTGTCGTCATTGCAGGCAAGCTTTGCTTTAGGGGAACAGCATTCTGTCGGTAGGCGCGTTAATTAAATTGTTTGATTAAAAGGGGGCAGGGAAGCTGAGCTCACCTCAAATCCACGGTACTGTACCTCAGTCAAGGATTTTGGATTGATGATCATGCTTGGTCATGAATTGAAAGGTGAATATAATTTACAGGGCTGAGCAGAAATGCTTTCCCATTTGCTGTACTCACTACTAACTATTGTTCTATTCATATGTGCTCTAATTTTTCTGTAAACATTATAAAACAAAAGAAATCCTCAGCACACTATTATTTTGTACACAATAAAAAAAGTATTTTTGGAATCCTATATTAGTATGTAGATTGTTCTTTGAACAAAGTCCACGAGGATCCTCACAGTGGATATTGTTGTCAATTATCAATACTATTAGTATTAGTAATATTTTTTATGGTGATGATGGTGATGGTGATGGTGATGGTTGACAATGGTGATGTTCTGAATTGTTTCTTCCCAATGAGAATCATTATGAATATAGGAAGTATTGTACATCTTTTTATTGTATCTTGTAGTTCTAATGATGACGCCATTATACCATCTTTTACTACTATCTTAATAAGGTGCATCGTGGTGATGGTTCTTTGCTTGGCAATGGTGTTAATGAGTTAATGTGGTGAGGGGGAAGCGATTTTCCTGGTTTTCAATTTTATTTTTTCGGGAACAAATCGGTTGGCCACGAAAACTCCGCTGCGCTTGAGCGCCACCGTACAATATTTTGATTGTCCAAGTGAGAGTAGCTTGCTAGCTAGGAGTATTTCGTACGCAATTCAGCCACAGTCACTCAAGAGATCAAATCAAGGATTAATACAAATACCTCAATACCAGATTTGTAGAAAGGATACACAACAAATATTTATAAAACAATAAGATTCAATAATTCACCTTAATCCCGACAATGAGTGCTGCTGCTGTCCGTCGTCGCAAACAAATCCTAGCCCGCAAGAAGCAACAAGAAGAGGCCGTCATTGCTGGTAATGATGCCCTCGACCCAGTCTCGGCGCAACTGCAAAAGCTGTTGAATGATCCCAAGGCTCTTGCCGAGGAAGCAACCGCGTATGAGGCTCTGCAATTGGCTCAATCCCAAATTCGAAAAAAAGTTCATGCCGGTGATTACGCCGATGGTGTCGAATTGGCTTGCTCAGCAAGTCTTAAAATTTTGCAACAGGGCCGAGTCTCTGTGGCAACCCAACTCATGACCCTTTTGGTCAATGTATTACGCGAAACCCACACGGTAGAGACGCCCGCATTGATAGAAAATCTTAAGGCCATGCACGACGCGCAAGAAAAAGCTATGGAGGGAAAGACTGGATCTGATGGTATTCGTTTGGATCGACTTGAGCGCGATTGGCTTCGTAAATGTGTCCAGTGGAGTTCCGAGTTGGGACCGACTCGATTTGGAAATTTGGGACTTCAGCAGCTTTTGGCAAAGCAATCTTGGAAGTTATCCAAGCTAATCGCATCTGAAGGCGCTCCTCAGACAACCACCGTGGTAGATGACGAGGAGGAGGATGAGATCATGGAACTCAAGACGGACGCAGTAACTCATATGGCACTAGCTGAGCAGCCTATGGCCATTATCGAATTGCTCAAGACGCTACCAATCCCACGGCAGCAGAAACCAAGGCCGGACACACATGCCCTCCTGCAGAACGTGATGCACTATTGACACGTGCGATCTTATGCTTATGTGCTATTGAGAACTTAAGAGATGCATCTATTCTGGTTCGTGCATTTTTGGAACAAATTGAGGAACGAGATGCCGAAATTTTGACCGCCTCCTATACCTCTAAAGATGATGGGAAGGCTCCATCTCATGCTATCTTCTGTTGCATGTTGATTCGTATTTGTGAGAAAGATCCAAGAACGGGACCTCTCTTCTCATGGCTAATGCGCTCCTTTAAGAGGGAGTTGGATGGACTATACAAAGTTCAAATTGTTCAGTCGTATACTTCCAAAATTGGAAAGATATATTATAATATTCAACCTCCACCGAGTATGATGAACATGTTAGAAAATATGATGGGATCTATGGGTGGCGGAGGAGGAGCTGCTGGAGGTATGAATCCGGCCATGATGCAAGCAATGATGCAAAATATGAATATGTAATTTATAGTTTTTCATTTAAAAATATCACTTGTAAAAATGATTGCATTAGAGTAGTAAAGTTGTTCTCTTTTTGTTTTGTTTTCGATCTTAAAACTCCGTTGTCAACGTTGTATTCACTTTTAGACCGCTTTGTGATTGTTTCATGGTGCTTGTTATGGCTAACTACTATATCTAAAAACCTCCATGTAGAAAAAGAGTTCATAAATCATTCAAACGCTACGAGTTGTACGTACAAGATGATAGTTCAACTACGGACTAACTTTTTTTTCCATTGCAGCAGTAGGTAGAGAAATCTTGACTTTTTGGGAGAGACAAAGATGCAGGGAAGTTGAATATATCATTTGTTTTTATATAAATATATAATATACTCTTCACAATCCTAAGAATGTCGGTGACTTTTTTGAACAGTATTTGTGGAATATCTTCCTAAATATTTACTGGAAATATTCAGCATTAACCAGCAGGAAATTATTGGAGTGATCAACGTAACAATACATTTTAAAGATTCATTCTACTACACGTATTTTAAAAAATAAGATTGACTTACTGTTTTTGTCTTGTATCTGAATTGATTCACCTCAACACCAACATGCAACGAAAATGATTTTTTTCTCTGCCCAAAGAAGATACCACATTTTCCTCACCGTTAATACGCATTAATGGACAGTTAGTTTGAACAAAAAGTTACAAGTCATGTTACAAGTCATGTTCTGATATAAATCATATAAATATATATATATATATATATATATATATAAATAAACAGTGGCAATATAAGCACATCAATTAATTCTCACCGAAACTCATGATGCAATTCTCTGTCTATCCTCCACATTTAATCCACAGGTATTATTTCTAATCCATCGTGCCTTGCTAGCTCTTTAAGGCATTTTAATAATTAGGAAGAGACGTTGGCAGTGGAAGATGAAGTTGCCCGTGATAGAAGCTTTTGGTAGCGAGGTAAAAGCGCCCGCGTTTCTTCCATGGAAATTTCATCGAAACCTTCTCCATCTACGCCATATACTAAAGACAAACCACCCTTAAGTTTCCTTTTTGCCTTTCCGTTCCGTGTGTTAAGTTCGGAAGATAGACCTTGATTTGCACTATTTAGTGACATCGATATGGTCGGTACTACAGGGTTGGATTTACCATCACTAGTAGAAATACCACCTACTTCTGATGTCGAAGACGATCCTAATGTAGACGACAAACTGGAGGCTGTAGGAGCAGCATCGGAAATCATTCTCGCTTGAGGTATTAGGTCGGCAGATGGCGGCAAAGTTGCTGGGGGTGGAGGGGGTAGTGGCGGCATGCCATTAGGTAATGGAGGAAGATGGTGTGGATGACCATACGGTGGTAGTCCTGGGGGGAGAGGTGGATGTAGATTAGGTGGTGGGGGCGGAGGTGGGGGTGGTAAAGGGTCAGAAGGAGCTTGCATCAGACAATCTTCATCTAATGGGAAATTATTATATCCGTGAGCGGCAACCAACGCAAAGGCTGCTCGACAAGCACAATCCATCGCTGCTTCTCGATTTTTCCCTCGTCCCCAACCTGGAAAAGTAAATGAAAAATATGACAATGGTGATAAATTTAGTGGTTGCAATAAAAATGAAACGCCAACGACAGAGACAACAACAATTGAATTAGTGGTAGTAATACATAGTACAAATATAGCAACAACAATACCATATAATGACCAAAAAAAAACACTCAACAATACTCTTGTTTGTATATTTTGATAGAAATCATCTCTATTATTGTTGTTGCTGTTTTGGTTTTAACAATCGTACATCTTATAACAATATACATTATACCCAGTGTCTCATAGCAAAAAAACAATTTTCTGACACAAAAAGTTTTCCTTTCTTACCTAGATCTACTCCTCCTACTCTAGTAGAGAACACAAATGGCTTGTCAGCTGTGACGCCGATTTTCGTTCTAATATAAGCAGCATCTAGCATGCGATGAGATTTTGTGTACTTGACGAAGGCTTCCATTGCAGTATATATCTTCGTTGGACGATATTTTTTCACAAGATAGCTTTCTCCAGTTTCATTGATCCGAGCCTTTTTTTTCGGATCGTTGTTATTCTGTTGCTGACCATTATTCTGCTGTGCGTTTGGTCGCTTTTTACGTCCCATTTTGGCTAGAGAACTCGTTTGCGAAGAGTTTACTGTTAGAGATTTTGTTACAATTCGGATAGCTTTGTACAGTATACTCTAAGTAGTTGCTGCTGTTGCTTCTACAATGTCCAAGTGCAGTAGAGTAGTAATAGATGTAATGCGTAATGTACATTTAGGACTTTGTGGTGATGATAATGTAATAAGTTACCTAAATTAATTCACGACGGACGGCTACTAAATGAGCTTGCACTATCATATCTTTACTATATATAAACGTTATGTACCCGGCGCACTCGCATTTTTCCGTTGACTTGCGTTCTCTTGCTTGTGCGTAGTAACTGCTGCAAAAAAGTGAAGTTTCGAGTTTCACTCATGGTACTGTAGGCGCGGCATCAACCACGAGTCGACGAGTGCGAAACCAAAGTTAAATTTTACTGCATCCAACCCCAACGACAACAAAGGAGCGACAACACATCTATCTCGGGACCTATTAGTGTTGGTTTCTCATCTCTATCACCACCCATACCACCTATAGCTATCATCGACATTCGTTAGCTTCACACTACGCTACCATGTCATCAAAACATCGACTAACGAGATCATTTCGAACACTTTCGGCCTTGTTGTATATTGTGAGTGTCTATCTGCCGAGTATTTTCCTCGTTAGTTTCGATACCTCGATCTTTCGTTTTGCTCGTTTGTCATCGAAATAAATTATATATATTTGATTAGACGAAGGTGTTGAATGGACTCTGGAATATTGAGAGATTGTTTTACATTTCAATTTAACTTGACAAATTGTCGATGGGGACGTGGGAGTGAATCAAGGATTGTCGTAGCTGTGATGGATAAATTAACGTTTTCCTGTTGATTAGGTCCTTTACTTTCTACAATATGTACTCACAAATTTCCGTTTCTTTCACTTTCTATCTATTTCAAACAACATACATATTCCTGACTTGATCCATCTACTATTTATCTTGCTTAGCTCAACATTGCTGTATCAATTCATTTCACTATGAGAGGGAGATATCTTGACATTCTTGTTGGGATTTTGATTACGTTGGTATGCTTGGTTATGCTCTGTGTTGCAATTGAGGCTCCAACTCCAGTTGTGTCAAGACTGGAAAATTCAAAGATCGGCGAGTCATTTTTTACATTTCGTGGACGCTACATAGTAGATCTTCTAATTTCATTATTTCTCTTTGGAATGGGTATATGGGGAATCGTTGTGGGAGTGTTAACGCTCTTCTTAATTTTTGGCATTCGTTTCCTTGGCGTGAAACAACCTGATGCTTTTAATGAAATCTTCCGTTTGGGCATTGAATCAGAATCTATGACTGATTCTTACACTCTAGAAGGAACATACGACACTGAAGGAACGGAGCGATAAATCAATACCGGGTGAAAAACTATAAATTGATTCCTTCAAAGACGAATAAGAATAAGAAAAGGAATACCTTTGTAAAATGATGTGCGATTCGATATTTTTTTTTCTTAATCTTAACCGATCAAGAAATGTATCACGGAGCAACTCTACACTGAAGTATTTAAGTATTCCTCTTCGAACAAAATTATAATTCCTAAACTTTGACTAATTTTTTTGGATTGAAGTCAATTTTGTCAGAAAGATATCTCAAATTGGTTAAGCTGGGAAGAAAAAGCACCAGAGCGAGCAATGGCGAAAGCATAGGAAACTGCATACCTAGATGTATAAATGATATTTGTATTGATAAAATTATTGTGTTACACATTTTTACTAGGAATATTTTCAGTTTTGATATATTGACAATGTCAGGTGTGATAATTATACACACACGTAATCTCTTTCTTGTTGGCACGAGAAGATTTTTGTTGTTCACACAAAAAAGAAACCCATTGACATACATACATATACACACATACACCATCTAACAAAACTGCAGTACTACTCCAAGTATCTTAGTTATAACAAGCTTGCCATTTTACTTATATAAAAAGGAGACAGAAATTACTTACACATCATGATGTTTTATGTGTAAAAGTATATCATCTCTCTCTCTGCTGGTCTCACATTGCCATAAGTTTGGTTCTAAGATAGTTACTGCTTATAGTACAAGCTAGCTGCTAGTAGTACAATATGATGACAACATAGCTATTATTATTATGGGTAAGCGCGCGTAAAAGAAAAATCTGATTTTTTAAATTACTAATAACTTGCGGTGAACGTCAAAGTATCAACATTTTTACTTTTCTTGTGAAATTCAAAATTCAATATGTGTGAATGAATGATCATCGAAATGAATAATGACGAAGCGGCAGCTACTTAAATATACTTAAATATACGATAAGTTATATACGCAGCATATTCAATATTTTAAGTACAATAGAGTCGAACTTCGATTAGGCTGACGGTGGTAAACTGGTAAATTGTAACCAAGAGATGTCGGCATCAATACCCTCTGTACCTGACGATGGTACGGAATATTATTTTAGCATCGAGTATAAAGGGTTTAATTTGACGTGGGGAATCTGGGGTCATCTTTCTCGAGACGAACAGAAAACAATTGCACTTCAGCATGGTTTAAAATCGATTGGCGATTTTGAAGAATTTGTGTCCTTGAAACAGGCAGTCGATGACTCTGAATATTCGATGGTAGATTCGGAATCTTCACCTATCAATCCACCAGGTGTTCATAAAGCGAAGGAATTGGCTATTGTTGAAGAAGAAAACGACGACGACGACGACGACGACGACGATGACGATGATGATGATGGCGATGACGATCCATTGAATAACGTAATTGAAGAATCGATTGCTAGTACCAACAAAATCCCTTTCGAGGAGCTTTTGTTGGTCGGAGGAAAAATTCTTGTTCTACCAGCTGAAATTTTACACCGAATATTTTCTTGGTTACCGGTAGACACTTATGGGACAATGGCACTCGTTAGCACCCATTGGAAATTTTTTACCAGAACAGAAGCAGTGTATAAGCGACTATGCGAAAGGCTGTATCTGAATCAAAGCAAGAGACGCCAGCTTCATGTTAACCGTTTCGATGGATCTTATCGAAGAATGCTGGAAATTAGACCAAGAGTTCGAGCTGCCGGTGGTTGTTACGTAATGAAATATTCTCAAATTAAAAAAATAGAACGTACTATGTGGACCGGTAAGTCTGTCTTTACCATTTCAGCATTCATCTTAAATTGTATCTATCTAACGCAGAATAAGCTACATTTTTAATCGCTATGTTCCTCTGTATATAGAAATTCCCATTGGTGCCGTGTTAAGAACTGAATACTACCGATATTTATACTTTCAAGAAGATGGTCGTGTTTTGTACGCACTCTCCTGCTCGCCCCCCAAAGATATGTTTCGTCGACTCTTGAACGTTATATTGCACAAGGAAGACGACCCCGTTATCGTGTGGGGAACTTATCAAGTACAGAAGTATAACTGCACAATCGTTGCAAAACAAAGGTGGCACGAAGTTAAGTTTGATACAACAATTATACCTACTTCTACATCTGGTAGATTTGCAGCATTGTCAATAGACTATCACAGATCCAGCGTTTCTGGGTGCTTCGAAGATTGGAGTCATGATCGCGTTGAATACAAGGTGCCCGACAAACAATTTCGATTTATAAAGGATGCAAGGCTATGATTTATTTTTTCAGAGGTCATAAATCATGCTAACCGCATGAATGTTAGGTGATGAAAAATAGAATCCATCAGTTGTTATTATCCTTATTAATTCATGATAGCCATTGCTCGTGGAATTTGAACTATATTATTATCATTTATGGAGTTAAGTTCTACGGTATTATCATCTATTCAATATCAAGATTAAGAAAATCCAAAAAGCATGAACGGATTGATTCAATTTAAAAGTTCTTTTAGGTGATTGCAGTCTAAATGCACATCTTTTCATTATAGCTAGATTCCAAAGACTATAAAAAGAACATGAATCAAGGCATATAAAATCATTAGATATAGTCTCTATAGCCAGTAAAAAACTGCTGAATAGCCTACATTCAGTCCATTTAAAAGCAATAACCACTACACCTCTATGCCATAGCTGGGCGGACCTTTTGGGGGCAAAGAAAATTACATACAGTAAGGGTTCTGAACAGGTTTTATATTACCGTAACTTAGTCATACTGTAAATAAATATTCTTAATAATTTAATTAGTATTCTAAATTTAAAATTGTATTCTTGTTTTTGGTTTCTCCCCCTTTTTTGGAGGGGGATAAGAGACCCCTTCTGTAATGCTAATGGTACAGTACTTCCTCCGTGCAACGTTAAAATTATTTTTTTCAATCGTCTGGAATTATTTGACGATAAAAGCGCTTTGAACCCTCAAAATCTACTCACAAAATGCGAAATGTACGAAACAAATAAAATATGCGAAGATTTTACGAAGATTTTAAGGGTTTAAGGCGCTTAATCGTATAATAATTCCAACAGATATTATGAACTAAAGTTAACGTTGCACGGAGGAAGTAGTCAATGATTTTCTTCGTTTTCTTTCTTTTACGGGAAACTTTCGAAACTCGAAAACTAAAATTTAATAATTCACCACAATTGACAAAAACATTAGAAAGTCACATAGCAAACAAAGCCTACACATCTTCGCCACAATTATCGTTTGAACCGAACGAGGTAGTAATACGAAAGAGTACAGTGTACGCTTGTACCGGTTTCAAGTGTGATACAAACTCTGGATACGTTGTAATATATTTGTACCAAGGCTTTGTTTCCAGCTGAGATAATGCTCTATCCCAAAGACACCGACTCGAAGCGCATTGTTCGTGTCTGCACATACCAACCCAAGTTCAGCGCTGGAAGTCGTCGCCATCGCATCAGACTTTATAATGTGTTGTTTCTGTTACTTTATATCTATCAAACTATGTGGGTAACTTCTACTATTGGAGAACCCTACAGACTATTTCTTGAGAAGGCAGATCGCGAAGGCTTCGAAGTGATGGAAGGATCTACCAAACTCCGTGCCGAACTTGAACACAGCTTTGCGGACATCAATGATCCGAATCGTCGTACAAAAAAACTAGGTTGGTTTGATTGGATGGACATGGACATCGAAGAGCTTGCCGCAGAAAAGAAAAAAGACAAGGAAAAGTCAGTTTTGGATTCCCTTCCAAAAAATATGCGTGTTCCGTCAAAATATGCTGCAAACTTTACACCGAGTTTGATTTTAGGCATTTTGGTTTTAATGCATGCCCTAGTATTGCTAATGCAATACTGGTCGGTCGCGTTTTTGGTTTGGATTAATTATAGAGAGATGGATGCGGAAGCTACTGAGTTACCAGATACATTGGTAGAACTCGATCTCGAAGAAGACGAAATGCGTATAGCCGCTTGGAAAAAGAACCCAAAAAATAATAACAAAGGAGAAATGATGGATAGGGCTATTTCAAATCCTCCGTCCAATCTACCCACTCACGCCAGGATCGTTCCTGCCAAGGGACGTCATGTACTGGTGACTATCGAATATTATCCCACACTCGGTATGACATTTGAATATCATCGACGTCGTTATGTATACGATGCTGACAACTCGACGTGGACCAAGATCAGATGCAGGACTGCTTTCAGCTGCGACTTTTTGGAGACATGGGCTGGGTTTGATTCAGATATGCATCTAGTATCTGGGCAAATTCGATATGGACCGAATGCCTTTAGTGTGAAACAACCCACCTTCACAGAGCTCTACAAGGCGCAGCTGTTGTCACCTTTTACAGTTTTTCAGGTAAGTCAATTGGAACTGTGCCAAAGTATAATATATTCTACAGCTGGTTTTTGATTTTAACTGCATAATTTTTGGTTCCTTCTTCAGATTTTCTGCGTTGTCCTTTGGATGTTGGATGACTACTGGCAATATAGGTAAGTAGATTTTTAGTAATGGACGGGCCCTCTGCATACATATTCGTCTTCATTAAAAACAATTTTCGTAGAACTGACACTCTCATTACTTCCATACAGTTTCTTTACGCTTTTTATGGTGTTAACGTTCGAAGCTACTGTTGTGTTTTCTCGTATCAAGAGTTTGTCGGCGCTTCGAGGAATGGGAAATCAGCCTCGTCCAATCTGGGTCTTTCGACTCGGCAAATGGGTTACGGCGGAAACAACAGAACTTTTACCGGGCGATATAATGAGTTTGACACGAATTAAGCCACACTATTCAAAAGACAATGGAGCAGGAAACGACAAAAAAAGAAAGTGCTATCAAGAAAGGTGGAAGATGAAGGAGGGGATGTCATTCCGGCAGATTTGCTCGTACTTCGAGGTTCCACTGTCGTAAATGAAGCTAGTCTTACTGGAGAGTCCGTGCCTCAAATGAAAGAAGGATTAACTGAAATGGAGGAAGGCGAGCATTTGAGCATGAAAGGGAAAAACAAAATGAATGTAGCATATGCTGGAACTAAGATGTTACAATGCAAGGGCGCAGAAGAACTTGAATCACAGCTGGGTGAGATGAAATCTCTGACTCCTAGTATTCCCAATCCACCCGATGGTGGCTGTGTTTGTTTTGTACTTCGTACGGGATTTTCTTCAGCTCAAGGAAAATTGGTCAGAATGATTGAAGGATCACAAGAAAAGGTCAAGGGACACGAGAAGGAAACAGGACTTCTTTTACTATTCCTTTTTATGTTTGCAGTTTCTAGCTCTTCGTACGTCTTGTATCACGGTCTTCAAAGTGACAAACGAAGCAAGTACGAATTGCTATTGCACTGTATTCTTATTGTTACGAGTGTCATTCCTCCTGAACTCCCGATGCAGATGGCCCTTGCTGTCAACAATAGCTTGATGACGTTGATGAAACTCCATATCTTCTGTACGGAACCTTATCGTGTTCCCATGGCTGGAAAATTAGACGCGTGTCTTTTTGATAAGACGGGTACATTAACTACAGATGAATTGGTTGCGGTTGGTGTATGTCAACCGTCTAAGTTAAAAACACCAAAAGGGAAGGAAGAAGACGATCCGAAGTTCTTGACTCCCATGAGTCAGATTTTCGATGAGGCTGCCTTGGTACTCGCTAGTTGTCATTCTCTCGTTTATATCGAAGGCGAGACCACAGGCGATCCTCTAGAAAGTGCACCTTTGAAGTCAATGAGATGGGAGCTATCGAAAGATAACGGCAATGCCGTTCCCTCTGTCGCGACGGAGAATCGGCCAATGGGTAAACCCATCGCTGTTTTCTCGGAGAGTAATGTAACACGGATCGAAGTATTGACTAGACATCATTTTAGCTCCAAGTTGCAAAGGATGAGCTGTGTCATCAGATCAGTGACGAGCGGAAATCATTACTCGGTCATGAAGGGATCACCAGAGGCTGTTGGTAGTTTGCTTGGTACCAAGCCGAGGTTATGACGAAAAGCCGCTTATCTTTCCAAGGAAGGATATAGAGTGATTGCATTGGCACTTAGGCCTCTCGCATCGAAAGAAGAAGTCACATCAGCCCAAGATTCTCGGGCAAGCTGTGAAAAGGACATGCGGTTTGCTGGATTCATTGCGTTTACGTGTAGGGTACGTAAGGATACTGCTGCGGTCTTGTTGAGGCTCAAGGAAGGTGGTATGAGCATTGCCATGGTTACGGGTGATGCCTTGCTTACAGCAATTCACGTTGCGAAGGAAGTTCCATCATAGAGCCCATTGTGGGAAATGTCGAAGAAGATTACATTGATATGGAACCAAATGAAGAAATAAAAAAATTTATCCAAAAGAAACGAAACGATGGATCGGTAGAGAAAAAGAAGCAGAAGAAGCTGAAAAATGACTTTAAATCGATTCTTTTGTTGGAACAATCTAATGGGTCGCTCTATTGGGAAAGCTACGAAACTGGATCCAAAGTTGAAGACTTCAATGCATCTCATATCAAGATGTTGTCCAAAGATTATGAACTTGCAACTACCGGGAAAAATCTTACCCTGGCACTCGAAAGTGACCCAATCACGAAGAGTACACTGGGTTATTTTAAAGTTTTTGCAAGAATGACTCCTGATGCAAAGGAAACCGTTATTGAATGTCTACATTCTGTGGGTTCAATTTGTCTAATGTGTGGTGACGGTGCTAATGATGTTGGTGCGTTGAAGGGCGCCGACGTTGGTGTGGCGTTGCTTACTGGATTTGGTGACCTTAATGTTGACAAGACTGACGAAGAGTCGCAAAAGACTGTAAATAAAGATGCAACTGAATCACAGGTCACTGCTATTATGAGTCAAGATCAGCTGAATCAGATCCGTGCTCTACCCGTGACACTTCTCAAGATGAAGCTTCGATCGATTGGAGTAGACCCTGACAAGTATCCCGAACTTATGGAAAAGGAGGATTTGGTGCAATTATATCAGATCAAGGCTAGAGAGGCAGCAGTAAAGAAACACGACAAAAAAAATGCCATCGACAAGAAAAATATGACAGCGGCCGAAAGGAAGCAAGAATCCCAGCGCATCAATAGGGAAAGACAAGACAAGCTCTTAAAAAGAGCAGCTGAATTAGAAGCAAAAGGTGTAAGTTGGGCTACCTTCAAGGCGATGCAAGAGATTTATCAGGATGAGATGGAAAGTGCCAAACGGAAAAAAGGTGTTGTAAGGGTGGTGGAATCGAAGCGTCTGCTGGTGCTCTGGCGAAACAGTTTGATGATGTCGAAAGTGGTGAATTGCCCATGGTTAAGCTTGGTGATGCTAGTATTGCCGCTCCATTCACAAGCAAAATGCCTAGCATCAAGAGTTGTGTTGATATTGTTCGGCAAGGGCGATGTACGCTTGTCTCTAGATCCAAATGGTAGGCTTTGAAATATGTTTTTATCTTTTTGTTTCTTATTTCCACTCAATTCTTTCCTTGTTAAGATTACTTTATATTCTCTCATTTTTATCATTTGTTGTGATTTTATCTATCTTTCCTTTCACGCAGTATCAAATTTTAGCACTTCAATGTCTAATCAGCTCGTACTCATTGTCAGTTCTTTATCTTGATGGTGTCAAATATGGTGATACTCAAATGACAGCCATGGGAATGCTCGGTTCTATTTCGTTCATGTCCGTTTCGCGATCGAAACCGCTAGATCGGCTATCTAGTGTCCGCCCGTTGACATCTATTTTCCATCCTGCTCTTTTCATCAGTCTTTTGGGTCAATTTACTATTCATCTGTCTACAATGATGATTGCCGTTTTCTATGCAAAGAAAAATTTGCCTCCGGACCACGAGGTTGATTTGGATGGTCAGTTCAGTCCTGGAATCTTGAATACTGTTGTTTTCTTGGTCAGCAATGTTCAACAAGTTACTGTCTTCGTTGTTAATCTTCAAGGAAGGCCTTTCATGACCGGATTAACCGAGAATCGCCCACTGCTATGGAGTTTGGTTTGCACTTTTATTCTGACATTCATGTTTGCATCCGAAAGTCTTCCGGGTCTGAACAAATACTTCCAATTGGTTCCTTTCCCTACCGACTCATTCCGTGACTTCATCTTGCAACTTCTGATGTTTGATGTCGTGGGTTCATTCCTCTTCGATCGTCTCATGAAGTTTGTTTTCGCTCCTCAGATTCTTTTTGCAAGTTTAAAGGGCACAACTATAAAGGATGTGTTCGGTCTTGCCAGAACAGTTGGTGTGATATTCTTTATCATGTATAGCTTGCTTGGAAATGATGAACAATGGAAAGATTTAATGTTGGAAGAGGGAAGATTCGATGAGCTTGGTTTGAATGCCACAGAGAATATAACAAATGTCACCGAAATCATTGATAACGTTACTGTGGTAGAAATGGAGACGGTGTATGATGAATTTTGAGGAAGGTATAGAAAGATTTGATGATATGAAATCCCATGATGAAATCTGAAAGAAATATGATATATTTCGGACATTTGGATTAGTATTCTACTTAAAAATAATAATAAAAAGATAAGACTGACGGAGAGAGAAGTTAGGTTTCGGGTTTAATATATTAACAAGGTAACGAACTATCTTGATGCTTCCTTCTATTTATCTACTAATTCCGAGAAAGGACAAAAGTTAAATTATCTTGGTAGCGCCCCAGCTACTGAACTCGTCGTTCGACCATAGAATTTCGTCCTCCCCATCTCCTACTACTGTAGAGCTTGAGTCGAAGCTAGAAATAATACCAGATTTTCCTCCAAACTTTTGCACATCCTGAAGTCGCAGTTGTGCTAATTTTGAGATCTTACTGACACCTTCCTCATCCGCTTGTACAGAATAATTCCCTCCTGTACGCTCTCCCTTGGTCGATGCATTCCAGTGAGGAGGTATCTGAACTGTACCTCGGTCGTTGAGGTAAGCACCAATTAACTGGTGTAGTAACGCAGGAGACGCCGCAACGTGAAGCTTTTCAAGCACAATTTGTCCAACCTGGCCTGCTTTGATGCAATGTTCAAAAGTTTTCTTAACTTCTGCGTCTCTCACGCTACCAGCGTCTAAAGTGGTACCACATACTGCTAAGTAGGCCGCAAATGACAAGAAGTTAGGGTTTCCGTATGTTCCAACTGACAACTCCGCCATTGTGAGTTGTGCTACAGCAAAGGCATTATCTTTTTCTGATTCATCTATAGGCCGTGCACACGCATTGAGGACAGAGGTAAATGTTTTCACATTCGGCTTCAGTATATTGATAAGTTTTTTGTTCTTCTTTGTTTTTCTTATGTCGTAGTTATTTCTGGCGTCGTTGTATCGTTGCGTCAGGACATTGAGTAGCTGATAGGCACGCCGTGCCCTATGTTTTTCTGATGAGCGAGCCCAACTATGAATTACAGCTACGATTTTCGAGAAAAAATAAGAAGAATGCATAAGTATATTTGGAATTTCCGTTTTTTTTCTTCTATTGAGTCAAATCAAATCAGTCAAATGTTTATACTTACTGGTAAAGCAATATGCATTGGGAGTCATGGAAGAAGATGCATCTTCGTCCATTGACTGTAAAATTTGTTCCGCCTTTTGAGGTGCACCTGGTAGCGATGTTCTTGACCATGCTTGAATGAGTGACTGGTATGTATACACATCCGGCAAGCAGTCTTCTCCATTCTCTTCATGACGCTGTTTCATTCGTTGGACAATATCTTCGGCCTTCAATGCCCTATCGCATTGATTACCCACAGCAATAGCATGGAGTACTGTATTGTAAGTTATTGTGTTGGGAACAAGACCTTTTATATACATGTAGTGAAGAATTGCTTCGGCCTTTTGTGCTGCCTCTGCCGATCGACTATCATTCTTGGCCCATGCAGTTGCCAACGTACTCATAGAAAATTCATCTGCATGAAGGTGAGCGAAATCATTATGTTCATTGTTTGTATTATTCACCGAGGTCCTTAAAAACTCCATTCTTCGAAGAATGCGCTGAACTCCTTCCGGATTGCCAATTTTTGCATATGCGTCCATTGCAGCATTGAATAATGCTACGGAAAGTAACGTGGATGATTCTTTTAATTCTGTTGTTGTCTTTGTCCTCATAAGAGGATTCCCGGCAATGGCTTCTTGAATGAGGCGTTCCAATAACTCCTCCGCTCGTTGAGCATCCTGCAGAGACCTTCGTTTGGACCATTTGGGAATAGCTTTCATCATTTGCTTAATAACATTCTCATCGGAGATCCCGCCAACAGATGTATCCTTCCATTGATTGTAGACCCAATGAAGCCAAGAGAATTCTTGGTCTTTGAAATTTCGCTTGCTGTTGCTTTTATTTTTCTTGCTCCGGGTGGTAGAAGAAGATTGTATTGTTCCTATCGCTGTTGAAGGTAAAGTTATATTGCTGTCGTTGATAGAAGGTGTAGACAATGATGTGCCCTTCGTCGTTCTCCTCGTATTTGTTCTTTTAGGACTGCCGGGAACGACCTTATTCTTCTTCTTCTTCGTTCTTATTGGTGCAATTTCTCGTGACGTCGTTGTCGTGGTAGAATTAAAAACTGTTGCAAAAGCCGGAGACAATGTTTCTCTACGAGGATTATTTTTTGTTCTTCTCACGGTAGGTAATTGCACGAAGCCGGAAGTCACATGAATGGCAAATAACGCTACTATTATCGTTATTCTTTGGAAAATTGTTCCTGACATTTTCAAGAAGAATTGGTACGGTACCTGCTAATTGTCGCTTATGTTGGAGAAAATGAATCTAAATATTATGGAGTACAGTGTTATCGCAAAACCTCGTCGTATTGTTGAATTTGATTCTTGATATTTTTCTCTTAATCCCTCTTTGATATGATTGATTGTGTGTTGAGTATGTGTTTGTTCATGTGCTTGTGAGAGTTTGAGGTGTGTGTGTGTGTGTGTGTGTGTGTGTGTGAGTGGTGGTGTGTTTGTGTTTTAGAAGAATTCGAATTGAGAAAGTGATGTTTGTTATTTAGAATGATTGGAAAATATTTTCTCGGTAGTTACAAATTACTGGATGACGTGTGATGATGTGTTTCATTCGAATCGAATGAATCAATTAATTTATTTAGCATATTTTCTTTTGACGCGATTAGAGCGAAACTAAATACTTCATACACATTTTTCATTTTCAATTTAAATTAAACATTGTTGTTACAACAAAAAAGTAAGACAAAGAACAACAACAAACTGTACAATGCCATTATGAGTGCTAATTGGTGCGAGATTTGTCAAGAGTCATGTCTCCACCATCCGACGATATGCTCTGTTTGTGGCACTGCCTTAACCGTGCCGCAAAATGACGGTAGCGTTACTACGAATGACACTACGAATGACACTACGACTAACGATCGATTAATTCAAGATATGGAATTGGCTAGTCGAGATCTAAATCAGATATTAGGTAATCTAAGAGGACAAGTTCAAGACCTCGACAGTCTAACTCGGAATATTATTCAACAGCAAGAAGATGGCAACAATCTTGGACTTCCACCGGAAGCATGGGATCCTCAACATTCTTCGGGTTCGTCATCTCGACCTACCAGCAAGGATACATTGAGTAAGATTCCTCGATTTCTTTTGAATGAAAAGAGTAATCTTTTTCGACAGGCAAAATTACAAATAAATGAGTATTTGACTCCAAATGATGTTACAAGTACTGCTGCGAGTGTTACGTCTACTGTTCCCGCCGTGTTCGAATGTGACGACAACGATTCGTCGCGTGTAATAACGGAGAATTTTAGTGCAACCAGCAAAACTATACGGAGCTACGATTGCATTGTTGGTGAGTGAGCAGTGACTCGAGTCGAGTCGAACCGAATCGAATCACAATGTTTCTGCTAATAGACGAAACATATCTTCTATATTTTCTTCTTCTTAATTACTCGTTTAGTTGCATATTTTCTTTCTTACCTCTCCACATTTTCTTTTGCTTTCTTCTCTTTTAATCTATCTTTAGGCGAATTTGGTGCAACAAAGGACTTTATGTTCGACAGTGAATTAGTTTTGGCATTTCCGTTGACAGGGAGAGGCGGATTAAGCGAAGAAATAAAGACACAAATAGCTCACTTACGCCGGAAAAACTCACAGCGATCGATGGATGACAATGACAATGGCGACGATAAAATGAAATCTGGTGACATCGGAACTGCTTCAGCTACGAAAGTCATCGTGTTCATGGTCAGAGGAGATGGGCTAACATTTGTTCAGAAAGTACTCATGGCTCAAGAAGCTGGTGCTGCAGCTGTTATTATTGGGAACAATACCCCCAGCCCTTGGCCATACGTGATGAAAGACTCAAAGGGTGAAGCTGAGAAACTTGGACGACAGGTTCTGATTCCTGTTGCTATGGTTAAGGAAGTGGATGCCCAGCAAATCCTACGCATGTTTGAAAAGCAGAAACAAATGGTAGAACAGCGAAAATATATGCTATCGTCGCTAGCTGTTCCAAAACAAATAATCATTACCAAAGAAAAGTCGCAGGGACAACAAACTCAACCTATATGTTCACAAAAACAACAGGAGCAACGGCAACCTAATCGCTACAACTTTCATCTCTTATGCAATCTACAGATAGCAACACAGTCTTGTGACTGTGCCGTATGTTGTGAAAGACTAGAATATTCAGAGAAGGTACTGCAAGTACCGGGCTGTGGTCACATATTTCACGAAGCGTGTGCTTTAGTTTGGCTTCAATCTCATAATACTTGTCCATACTGCCGACGAGAATTGCCTACGGACGATCCTGAGTATGAACGAGAACGACGGCTGAGACAACAACGACCGAATTCTACCAACAGGGAAAGTACAAATTCTGGTGCCAATGCATTTTACGGATGAAAATTTATAGCAGATTAAGATATTATAATCACCGTAGTAAAAAATTAATGGCTGACGAAATCGCTACTAGTACAGATTGACATTTTCTTTTACTTTCACCACATACAAATCGTTTATGCTGTACATACTAGTGACAACCTTACTTTCTTTTCTTTTACAATAACTGTACTCTACTAGTCAGATAGTTCATTTTTTGTCGTTATTCATTATGAAGACGAACAGCCGTTCTACTAGGTTACCCCAATTGCAAAAATTAGGTTATATATTTTGCGAAATGAAGAAATAATAATAATGAGTAAAAAAGGACGAATCATGTGCTCGGCTAATTTGTCTATAGTGTACATTCATATGTAAAAACTTGAATAGAAGAGCTCATAACGTTAATATTTTGATTCAAAAATAGCTGGTTGATACTCAGATTAGATGACAAACTTTTGAGTAGGGCCGTCTTCTTCGGTAATTACCCACGTTTTTACTACTTTCTTGTTGACTTTCACGTTCCACACATGACCTTCGAAGGTGTTCACGCCAAGCACAGGATCGCCTGGTTTTAGGCTTCCCCAGAATTGATCTTGATAAAAAAGTTTGGCTTCTGCAAAGGTTGGATCTTGTCCAGAATTTTCAAACTCGGCCGATATCTTCATGTTCGTGGGTGCTGTAACAGCTCCTCCATTTTCGTTTTGGAACTTTTTCTTTATTGGCGATCCGGCGAAACCAGAACGAGGTGTATTCCATACCCAAAGATTTGCGGCATACTTTTGATTACTCAGTACTGGACATGCACCGTGGAGCGAACTCTTATCCACCTCACCATTGGGATGTTGACTGTAGAATAATACAGCACGGGATGAATGAGGACGAATTGCCAATCGCGTTCGACATAGTACAACCTAAGGGAGATGGATTGAAAGAGAATAATTTGTTGAGTATCCAATATGACATACATTTGACAAAAATTTAATAGAAAGAGCCCAAACAAGTTCGATCGTTAGTATTCCTGAAGAAATGGAGTAGAAAAAGAACGTGCATCCCAACTCCAAGCGATAAAATCTCGATGAATCTTACCAGATTTTCTTCCCAGGATCCGCTCTTCAGTACCGATCCACGGTCAGAGACTCTCAACTGTTCTCGAGCCTAATAAATGAAGTTTGAATGTGCATGGGTGAGTTTTGAATAATCAAATTCACATTTCGCATACGTATAATCTATAGCGAAAGTTGTCTTACCTCGTTGCTAGATACAGCTTCCTCCTCTTCAAGGGCAATTTTGGGCATCATTCCCTGCGGAAAAACGGTTTCGCCACCATCATCATCTCCAAGATCAGACATATATAGTAAGATAGTAGCATATCGATTTCCTCCTGTTCCACTAGACTCATAATCATGCTTTAACTGCCCACTCTACATAGAATAATCAGTACAGAGGGTAAACAAGATTAAGACAGCCGCGAGTTTAGTATCGTATATTATTCTGTTGGATATAATTATGTAAAAAGCTCAACTCAGCGCAATAATGATCATAGTGTTCTTACATTGTCCTCAATGAAATCTAAGTGAGAATTGTATGCCTTCGACACGTTGTACCGTAAAATTTGTAAGCCATCACTGTGAGACTACCGCATAATAATTTTAGGATTTGGTTGTAAGAAACGAAATATAAATAAATTAGAGTGTACTCGTACTGAGGAACGAAATAGGAAGTCCATTCGGTTAGAATATAGAAACAAAGACAAAACACATCAATAAACGATAATTATTCTGTACCTCAATGTATTCATCGTAGCCTAAAGCTTCAAAACAACGTCTACCGAAAAAAAAAGGAAGAAAAATGAATAAATGAAGAAGATGAAAGAAAAAAAGAAAATTTGAGATACAGTATATAGTAATTGTAGAAATGGACCAGAATATTTTAGAATATCATTGGAGAAATTGATGACAAAAACATACTTCTTAATTTTAATGGCAGTTTTTCCACTTGTGTCAAAACCGCTTTCGGATGTTCTTCTAGAATTCACCGAATGAGAGCTTGCCCCAGTTGTACTCCGCTTAATCCTGTGTGAATCGGATTTTTCTGCCTGTGCCTTCTCAACAATTTCCTTACTCTCGTCTCGGGAGAAGAAATTGAAAACGTCAAAAACTCGTGGGCTTAAAGAAAGAACTTCCAGGTATATAGCCTTATCGAGGGCACCTGGTACATGTGGCAGATGGAAAATTTCTCCAACATAAGAAGGAGCAAACATGAAAACACGTCCTGCAGGTACAGCGTAGAGATGGATTTCTGCCGGAGATTTTTCTCCATAATTTTTATCTGACAGACAAGTTTGTGTTTCGCTTTCGTCGTCTGTTTGGCATTCCTTCTTATCTTTGTCGAGAAACATCATTATTTTGGATAGTAATTGAAATTGAGTGACACGGAGACCCTCTCGAGTATGGAAGTGACAAGGCAACGAAGTACTTTGACCCGATTTGACTGGTACGAGATCATTGTGATCTAAGAGGATCGGAGTATGGTCTATTCCCATATCACAGAAACCTAAGAAACCCTGGGATTTGTCCTTATATACTTCTGCAGAATGACAATTATTGGACGGGTTGGTCAGAACCCCATGAAAAGTTTTTGTCAAGAGTGATTCAAATTGATACTTATCCACTTCAGTAGGACATCCTTCGACTTCGTAATTCAATCTAAGTTCTTCTAGAACGGTATTAATTTGTACGTTTCCACAGGGTGTAGTTTCTCCGTTTCTGTGTAGTATAATAAGAGGAACATCTTTATACGAATCAACGTCTCCAATAGCTGGTAGGAGGGATCGAAATCGATCGTCGCACGATGGAGTATGACTAGGAGCTGCCGCAATATCATCTTGATTATCCAATAGGTCCCGGGTAGATGATTCAACGAATATACCACTACCGGTATTTGATGTGTTTATTGACCGGTAAAAAATCATAGACACGATGCAACACGAGATCATCAGCAAAAGCAAAAACTTTGCGTGTCCGCCATTTTTAAGAGTTCTATCTTTCTTCATTAGTATGCCGAGTGCTGAAAGTCGATAACAACAACAAGAAGATTAAATTTAAATGTTAATTTCTTTGATTCGTTTCCCGATATCGATTCATTCGGTTTCCTTCAGGTCATATCCTCTCAATTTGAGGATTGAACTCAGCAACAATGCGGCCGACAAGACTGAAAAAGTGCATCGAGACATTTACTTTAACATGCAGTACCGGTACTAGTAGTACAACACATAGGTACCCCTACAGTTAGTACTAGTATCTAAAACACAACAAAAAAGCTGTATGATTTTTAACTCTAACTCTAACTTCTAACTGTGTAAGTACTCAGTAGCGAGGCGGCATCGATGCTGGGGTCGCCAACTTCTTACAGTAACGGCTCGCAAATACTACTGTATCAACGTAGATACAAACAAGCAAAGATTACATAAAGCTTCTCCATTATTTCTTCCAGTACAGTATTACAACACAATAAAGACCAAATACAAGTACGACGTCAACTTAGAAAGAGATTATATCTACAAGTACTACGGCATTTGTATTTTTGGACGTCACGCTACTATTAGAAATTGAAGGGAGAATTCACTCTTTTGTTTATATCTTCTCGATCTAGTTTATATTGACCATGAGCTACTGTATAGTCGCGATTTCAAACGATGGAGGTGCTCCGGAACAAGCCTATCGCAAAATGCAGTCGGCTGGTGCTTGTCCAGAGGCTCCTTATGCTGGTGAGTAGCAGACAGTTATTTTCATTTTTTCAAGAACGAAAATGTTAACAGCCTGGCGTTTAAGCTGTTTTGTGCTGGGGAGGGAAATGAAAAGCAAGCACCCGTTTCTCATTCATATCATTTGTTCGTGCTCTTCCCTATCCATCTTTTTCTTTATTGTTTGTGTTTTGTTGTATTGTGATGATACATACATACATACATACATACATACACACATACATACATACATATACACCATATCAGAAATGTTCAAATTCGAAGTTCCGTCCTTGACTGTCGGTACTTTGGACACTCTGATGACTTTAAGTGATGATCTGGTTAAAACAGATGGTGTTGTAGAACAAACAGTGAGAAAAATTGAAAGGACGACCGCAGAATTGTTCGATCGCAAATCGTCCGACCTCACTGTTGGAGGTAAGTAAAATAAGTCTTAGTCTGATTATTACTACCATTATTATTATTTTTGTTGCTACTGCTTGCACGATTTAGATGATCGGTATTAGCACTACTTCATTTTTGTGTACTAACATCAACATCAAATCTTATGACATATGTAGGAGTTCCTGCCCAGAGATACATTCAACAGTTCGCTTGGGATTCGGCAAAGTACCCTAACCGACGACCATTGAAAGAATTAGTCGCCATGATTGCCGGCGGTGCAGCGGGGATTGAGGAAGAACTCAAACAGCTCACTACTTCATTTGCGGATAAGCAAGCTGCCTTGCAAGATGCTAAACGTAAATCTGGAGGTAACCTGATGAAGGCTGATTTGAACGATTCGTTGGATGCAGCAACCATGAGTAATGTCAACATAGTTGATACTGAATATCTCAAAACTGTCTTCGTTGCCATTCCTAAACAAGCCAAGGAAAATTTTGAATCTACAATTGAAAGCCTTGGTAGCGATGTCGTTGGATTTGGTGGCCCCGATTGGAGCAAAGATTCTACCAAATTGGGTGGACCAATTTCTTTTGGCAACCAAGTCGACCGTCATAAAGTGTGTGGGTCCCCTGTCGTTCCTGGATCTGCGCAACTCGTTAAGTCAGACGACGATTCACTCCTTTATGCCGTTACTATCCTCAAAGGAGAGTACGAGGCAGGTCATTACGAAGGTAGCGAATTCCACGCAGGATCATTCAAGGAATTCGAGCCAGAACTAGCCAAGGCCTGTCGCGAGAAACGCTTTGTTCTTCGTGAATTCAAGTGGGATCCATCGCAAGCTGCAAAATCAGCAATGGCTAGGGAGCAACTATATGTGGAAGTTGATGGGATGAAGAGTGCGCTTATGAGATGGTGCAAGACTCATTTTGGTGACGCCTTCGTTGCCTGGATGCACATCAAGGCAATCCGTGTATTCGTCGAATCTGTTCTACGTTATGGTCTGCCCGTTGACTTCACATCCGTCCTTTACAAGATTCATAACGGAAAAGACTATCAGCTAACGCAAAAACTCGACAAGTCTCTTGGAAGTGGAGCTGATGATGATATTGATGAAGGCGCAGAAGAATATCATGATTTTGTCTTGCTCAAGTTTGAACCGTAGAGCAGGCATTTATATAATAATTAGACTTCCTAGCATGCAAACTACTGTAGTGAGACAATACAAGTACATCCACTATCTTTAAATTTTGTTATTAGCTAGCTTAAGGTGGATTTTTTTCCTTTTTTAGGATTCTTTATTCGTCCTTTTAGTTCTTGTTCTGCGGATAGAGCCATCAATACGATTTCGCTTGCGCTTTTTGCAACTGGTGGTATGACTCGACCTTTCATGCTAATTCGATAGGAACCATATACTGGCCGATGGTCGGAATGCTGCGCTTCTGGTACGCTTTGGTAATCTAGTACACGGATACCATTAGAAGGTAAGAATAGAATTCGATCCGTCCATGCGGGGATTCGTTGCTTGTGCGAAGTATCGTATGAATGGGATTCCTTGTCAAATTTGAACGTAGGCATAAACGCAATCTTACCCTCGGCGAAACCTGGAAATGCGCGTCCCTCGGCCATTGAATTAATCAATTGATCATGACGAATGAGATCATCGAGCGAAGTCTTATCGCGACTTCCATGGAGAATTGTGTACTCTGTCAATTCGCGAGGTAGATCGACGCGATAATTTAAGTCACCACAAAAGAAAACGCGATCCACAGAATCAAAAAGAAATGAACCGCTCGAAGAAGTCGAATCGTCTTCTGTCATTCTTCTTGGAACAAAACCTTCCGGGGCTTGGGCTTCTAGTTCAGAGGAGATGCGCCAAAAGTCTGAATCTCTTGCTTCTGTGTTTTTCACATGAGCAGCCAAATGAGCTGTGACAAAGACCATCCGTAATGACCTAGATCGCTTCGATCTTCGTTTCTTCCAATTTGTTTTTAGCCTTAACTTTAACAAAGGCAGCAATAGCTCCCTTGTTGTGAAACACGTTGCCAATACCACATGTTACATCGGCTACAAAACATCTTCGATATCTTTCAGGAATGATCTTTTAGCAAAGAGACCAAACTGAATTCCACCAAGAAGATGCAAAGCAAGAGGAACATATCCTTTCCCCAACATCTTTATCATCAATCGACGAAACTCCCTCGAACGTCTTCCTTCACTACGTCGGGGCTTAATATTTTCACATTCCTGCCCAGATATTAAAACAAGATCACTTCCATGACCGGGTGATATTCCATTCTTCCTAAATTTGCGAATGAATGCAGCGTCTTCCTCCGACGGAGATTCTTCTGCAAGGTTCCAAGTAACAATAGAGACTATTGCGTCTGACTTTTTGTCACTAATATTTTCAAGCGACGTTCTATTTAATGCAGCATTCTGTTCTTGCTGCTCTTTCGATCTACATAAATCTTCAACGTCAACTCTAAAGTCATCTTGAACAGACGTAGATGCCTTAGATGTAGTGTCATTGGTGGTTGCTCCCTCTTCCTCTTCATCTTGATTAATATCGGGCTCCAACGATTCGCCTGTTATATTCAACAGTATCGGTAGCATCTTGTTGAAATTTTCTTCGTTACCATTATCGAGATACCCTCCCCTAGTCTTGTTTCCAAAAATCTCAGTAAATGAGTCAGTTTCTTTTATCCACGAACGCACATCTTCTTGCAAAACTTCTTCGATGAAACTCACCACATCTTGTTCTAGGTTGATATCCTCCTTTTTAGGGTTTATTATCTCGCTCTCAAAGTTCTCATGGGAATTGATAGAATCGTCAGTTCGAACATCGCATATATCTTGATCTTTGTCCTTTTCTGGAATATCAACACCTTTTCTTGGCATATCAACTATATGGTGTCTCCTCGATCGTTCCCCCTCATCTTTTATTTTATCTTCATCGTCAATAATGGATTTGATCCTCGGTCGTTTTTCACAAGTTACAGATTCGTTATTACTGTTTACTTCCACGATATCACTGCCTTCTTGACTATGCATAACTTTGGACAAGTTTTTGTATGATTCGTCATCCTTCTTCGTTTCTTCTAGCGGGTTGATTATTTCTACCACTACCCGATCGATGTTTTTGTTTGAAGTGACGTCAACACTAACTTCAGACTTACTTGCTTTCCCGTCGAATTCTTGACATTCAACTTCTACTGATGGATAATCCTTGCGTGTTACGTGTTGAATTTGTTTTTTTTCACCGACCTTGGTGGTATCCTGTCTTTTTTCAATCATCGATCTACTCTCTTCATCAACATTTCTATCCATAGCACGGGATTCTCCGTCAACCGTTTCTGCGCCCACTAATGCAGATGTGTTGGTGTTATTGTTGTTCACTTTGTCCTCGGTTTCAGAAAAAGACAAGCCCGCTGATGTTGATGTTGTTGTTGTTGTTACATTTCCAATCGATTTCATAGTATTCAGTGCTGTAGCCGAAGTTTCTGAAGATGCTAGTGTCTGGTTTGAATTTGGTTCGTTCTGATTTTTATTCTCCAAGATGACGAGAGGAGAAGGTATTTCCGGTATTTTGTTCGTTGTTTTTGCGTCGATAGTATTGACTGTGACACGGTTTTCTTCGACGTTGTCTATTGATTGAGGTATATGCACATATCCTTCTGGGATGGCCGTGTACATATTATTTTTACCATCTTCCTCTGATAAGATACTTCCTGGATCAATATTTTCGACATTTGATGGCACTTTGTTATCACTTGTACTACGGCGCTTCCTCTTTCTGGGGGATATCATTTTCGTTCCACTGGATGTTGTTGGTATAACCGCCGTTGTTTGGCTTGTTCGTGTGAAGTCAGTTGTCAAAGATGTTATATTGGAAATTTTCTTTCTCTTTCTTTTCTTTTTGGCAATTCTAACCCTTGTGTCTTCTTGTGTGTCAGTAGATTCTCGAGGAATGAAGCTAGAGGGAGAAATGCGCGTTGTAGTTTCCAATATTGGTTGGGTAGGTCCTCGTTTACTTGGATCAGAATAGTTAGATTTTGATTTCTTCTTCTTTTGCTTCATTTTTTTATCTATATTATTGATACTGCGTCGTTTCCTGTTTTCGATGCTATCGTAAGATATCTTTGTCTTTGAATGCCGTTCCGACGAAATAGGTGTTGCTGTTTCTGATGATGGTAGAGTCATGTTGTGGATTGTATCGATTTTTCCAACCATCGCCTTACTATGACGACTTTTCTTTGTCTTTATATTTATATTTGTCTTTCGTTTTCTTTTACGCTTTGCATTCATTTTGGTATCGTCCGGAGTAGAATAGCTGTCTATCAAACTGTTTCTCGCGGAATTGCGATGTTTCACACTGTAATTTCTATGATCTTCCCCTTTCCTTCTTTTCCTTCTCTGAGTCGAGTGATCACGAACAAACGTTGATTGCTTTCTTATCTTATGTTCCGACTCGTTTTTACTGGTAAGAGAAGCAGATGATTCCACTTGTCTTTCCAAGCCAAATGCGGGAGCAGGGAGATTCACTGGTGTTGTATCTGAACCCTTCATGTTATTTTTGGCTATCAATGACGTGCCCGTTTTACGTTGATGCGATCTCTGTCCGCCACTCGATTTACGCTTTTTGCTCTTTGATCGTTTCTTCTTCTTGGAAGAAGAATGCGGTGGCGGCAGTGATTCCGCGGAAGAAGATATCGGTTCTTCCTCTTGTGTATTCTCGACAACAAAGGATGTCGGTGCAAATGAAGGACCAGCCGCATTGTTGTATCTAGAAATTGAATTTGTGCCGCTTTGGTCCGACCTCCTGAATGGTGCAAGACCCGAAGAGGAAGAGGAAGCGGAAGAAAACGTAGCTGCCTCCACGAAAAATATGCGACAAAGAAAGTTGTTGGTATATTGATAATTCTGCCATTTCGGAACAAGAAGATCCGTCAGAGAAGCGGAATATAGTGCGAAGAAAAGAAGAGCTCTTAATTTTGCTTTTAATAATAGAGATTGGTTTGTCATTTTATACATTTGCAACTACTTGCGGATCGTCGTCTTCGGCGCCGTCGTCTCTAAGAGTCTCTAAAGACTAAAAAAATTGCAGCTATATCAGCTGGCAACGAGTGGTAGTCCAAGGTAAAGTTTGTCAGCTTTAAAGATACGTTATGATAACTTATTTCTTTTAGCTACAAGTTCGAAGTGTACAATGTACACATCAGGCCAACATCATGAGACTGAAGATTGACTGCTGTATTGCTCTATTGGACTTTTTACGTACATACAGTAATAACGCTGGCTATTAAAGTGGGGGTAAATTTTGAATTTGGAGGAAGAGGAGTACGAAAGATCACCCCTGTAACAATCAAACGTGAATGACTGACTAAGGACTGACCATACAAATGGATATACACTACACACAACATATTGAAAAGCTCATACTGTAAATGTGTCTAGTGTCATAGGCATGGACTGTTTTATATTATATGCATCATCCTTGTAGGGATTGCTTCCGTCAAACCGAAACACTAGCTTTAGTGCTTCATTTTCCTCTTCTTTTGTGCCATTATACAGGATAAATCCTGTTAGTTTCACAACAATCGATGATTGTTGAAACGGGTTCAGTATCAAATAGGATTGATATTCAGACAATCTTACTCTTCTTGTAAGATTCTGTTATGAGGTAGAAAAGATACTCTCGATTCTATAGACTGGTTGCGATGTTCTACCAGGATACTCTCCCTTTTAGAATGCTGAAAGTCCTTCCGAACAATGTTCACTCTGTAAATGTAGATATTTCTATTATCTTTCCAGACAACGATATGTTCAAACGCAAAAGTTGTTATTAACACACTTGTTTAATTAGTCTATGGTTATTACACTTTCTCAACAATAAAAGACAGCAATTGTTCATTTCTCGTGATCGAGGTAATTCTGCTCTTTTCTTCGTATTTTAGTATTGCGGTTTCCAGTAACCCTGTATACAACTTTCTGTTCCTAACTCACTTCGCCTTAATACATATATATCGTATTAGCGGTTCAAAGGGGGACATCGACATCTGCTCGACTTCCATATGTATAACACTCTTCATGATCGTGTTCTATATATTCGGACACTCTTCCTAATCGTGTTCCGGTTTGTATAAATATACCTAAGCACTTCACTTATTTGCGCTCGGTTCCAATTGCTTCGACAACTGCTTCGACAAGGTCACTTCCTGTAGGCCTACTTGTTTCTGCTCATCCTTCACTCTCTCGGTGCGTATGCCATTGACTGCATATTGTATAAAAAATCCAACTGTTCACCTCTCTTTGGTGCATTGCATTGTATCCATACTCTGACCTCCGCTTTCTTTCTAGTCATGGTAGGGATAATGTGTCCTTGGTTGGTTATTCCATAGTGACACGTGTCTTACGCCTACTTCTAATAAAAACTAGTTTAACAGCTAGTTAGTTAATACAATAGTTTGGGAAGTCTTCAGTCTACTGAGCCTTAGGTATCTAGATGCACTTACAGGTTATGAGTATACACAGGGTTGTGTTATCTAAAAGTGCAGCTATGCTGACATAGTAGTAATTATAATTGGATATTCTTAGAGTTGTGAGAAGATCTCTTATTCAATAAAAGAGACATAAAATAGAGATGTAGAAAGAGAACTTTGTTGCGTGTAGAATGGTATAGAAGGGAAAGATATGAGGGCCTACACTTAATAGGTATCATATATATATATTCAATATAAATGGAAAACCCCTTGATACTAGATTCCAAGATAGGATCATAGACAAAAGTTGTAATGGATTGATTGCTGAATGTGAAGGTACAAGGGAATACTAAATTTGCAGGAGTGTCAAAGTGTTGAGATGAAACAGATGGATTGTTGGTGGAGGACAATGCTTTGTTTGGGTAACAATATATACTATATATATATATTATATGTCTGACAAAGTGATATCATGAATGCAGTTCCAATCAATGACAACCCCTTAGTTAACAGTCTGGATCAACAAAAGAAAGGAAAGGACAACATCAACTTTACCACCCAAATAGTGTTTTCCAAGAGGGTGTAGAAATTGGCTCTCACAGTGTTAATATCAGTGCTTGGAACATTAAGTTAAAAGAAGTAATTGCTGTATTCTTTACCATCTGTATACCATCAAAGCATTAGAACGGCTTTCCGGTTATAGGGAATTTGGGTTATAGGGAATTTGGAGGTGTGCAGGTGTGCAAGACTGTGCTTCCACTGGTAAAACAACACATTAATTTTGCGTAGAGAGGATTTTCTGTCCAGTAGCTTGCCAGTTTGTGAGCGCCCTTCCAACTTGATCAGCCTAGTACATAACGGAGGAAATGAAAAAAATGACAGAAAACAATCAAAATGGTTTGCTCAAAGAAAATACCTCAAGTTTAATTGGTGAAATTGATATGGGTAGTTGGACTTGGAGGGCGCATAGAACTGCATACTGCATACAAAATCAACAGCAGGGTACTAAAGATTTATTCTATCACCTCTTCTAGCTAGCACAAAAAGATATCAACGAGGAGGGAGATTAGCAGCAAAAGAGCCCAATTGGGGAGGGATGGGGGTCTGCCTGATATTATTTGAATTATTATATCATCATCACCATCAGTCTAAGAAATTGTAAGTTGTAAACCTACAGATAAATCACTGCCACCACAGTCAATGCTTTATGGAACATATATTATGTGTAGCATGTGGTGTCCGTCCATGACCAGATCTTATGGAAGACATGATGGATGGATCCTACAAGAATTTCCCTATTGTGCAGATCAAGTGATGACTAAAAATTTAATATGAGCAAAATCATATGTATGTCTGCTGGAAGTGCATGTGAACCGTGTCGGCATGTTTGGCTGGCGTGGTTTTCACATAAAAATCACCTGATTTTGTTGTATTTTACCTTGTAGCTAGGGGCAACTACAGGAGGTAGAAAAGATGACCAGAAACTACGCTATTTGGTTGAAGGAAGGGAAAGCCAGCATGCAACAGTACACTACGCCTGGAAATACTTCTGTTCTTCTGTTGTCCTTCAGACCCAGAAGATGATATACTACATAATGTTCCAGTAGGTTTAAATTATTTGCACATATATATGATGAGTTAGCTTGACAGACACACATATCAGTATTTCTCTGTAGTTGAATCAACCATTGTTTGTTCCTCGACTACTAGGCAAAAACTGTAGAAAAGTAGTGTTGTCTAATTTTTTCTTACTATATTTATTCAATCAATTCCCAAGAAGAATTGTATGTAGGTTGTGGTGCTTATTTTAGTCTGGCTTGGAATTTGGTTTATCTTTCTTTAAATTAAGTAAGATACTCTAACTGCACATAATTGAAGAAGACTGACTCCTATGATGAATGTTGAATGATGATAGATAATAAAGTATAATAATTGATTGTATGACATAAAAAAAAAGCCGTCTGTCTGCTGTTTCCGTGGACTATTAACTACCACTAATAACATGACTTTTTTTATATCTTCTTTTTCACATGGTACAGTAAGTTAATAAGATCAGCACTTTAATTTTTTATTAACGTAAACAACATAAAATAAAAGACTGATGGCAATGGCGTCAACCGAATCACAAGGAACTGAAGATACCAAATCAGGACGTGGGGATGACCCCCACTCGCTGAAAGTTAAACCGGAATATGTACTCTCGGCTAGGGCGGATAGTCTTGGACCCATACAAGTCGTAGATATTCCAGAAGGTCCTGGAGATGATAGAGATAATGATAGCAGTAATGGTGATAAACGAGGAAAGAAAAAACGCCGGTCTCGGGGTCAAAATAAGAAACGACCAAGAGATGCCCGTCAGGATGACTCTGAGAAGCTCTGTCTCAAAATAATTGGAGGAGAAACGGCTTGTCCGTATGGTGATTCGTGTCGTTTCTCTCACGACTTGAAGGGATATATGGCAACTCGTCCGACCGATATTGTGGAGCTGACGGAGGCGATGGGTGGTTCTTGTCCCAATTACAAAAGTTTGGGTTATTGCATTTACGGAGCCATGTGTCGTGTGGGTTCATGTCATATTAATAAGGCGGGGGATAACTTGCGCAACGAAAAAGATACTTCTAGTGGGGAAGAAAAAGACGTCTCGTCTTCGTCTGACGTTGATACTTCACCCTCGTCCGGTAATGATACTAGCAATATCTTACCACGAGATGTCCAGTTCCAGCTTAGGAAAAATAAATATCCATTCCAATGCAAACGACATTTTGAAGTGCGAGAGAAAAAAGAAAAAGACGACTGCAGTGATAAAAAGGTAGAAATAAGCACCGAAGATATTACAGCTGCTACTTCAACTTCCGATGCCATCGACAGTAGTAAGACTAAAGATTCACCTCCCATCCAAACAACAAGCCTTGCGACCTCTTCGTTCACACCTCTCGACAAGTTAAAAACCAAAAAGATCGTCGACTTTTCAAACAAGGTTTACGTGGCCCCGTTAACTACTGTTGGGAACTTACCTTTTCGGCGCATTATGAAGCAATTTGGGGCTGATATTACGTGTGGAGAAATGGCCTTATCTACTAATCTCCTCGAGGGAAAGGCTTCCGAGTGGGCATTACTCAAACGACATCCCAGTGAAGATATATTTGGGGTACAACTGGCCGCTGCCCATCCAGATCAGTTCACGCGTGTGTCTGAGCTCGTTGAAAAATATACAGATGTCGACTTTGTTGACATGAATTTGGGCTGCCCCCTAGACTTGTTATGTAATAAGGGAGCTGGAGCGGCTCTCATGATGCGGGAGCGAAAACTAAAAGGTGCTTTGGAAGGTATGTCAAATAATTTATCTTGTTCCATTACAGTAAAAATGAGAACGGGATGGAATATACACAAACCATTTGCGCACGAGCTGGTGCCAAAGATTCAATCGTGGAATATTGATGGATTATCAGCCATCATGGTAAGTGCTGAAAATAGAGCTACTAGGGGAAGGTTATATTCTACGTTGAAGGATGTTATAGACCATAGAAATATATTGTTTCGATCATTTATCTCAACTACGTATCAACGTTGCCCTCTACCTCTTTTTAAAAAACCTCTATATCTATAGGTTCATGGCAGGTCGCGTCTTCAACGGTACAAATTAGATGCTAATTGGGATTACATTAGTCAAGTTGCAAATAGCGAGTCAAAAGACATTCCCAGCATTCCAATCATTGGGAATGGTGATATTTTTTCCTACTCGGAATACACCGAAAAGGTCGTATCTCATGCATCGCTGTCTCCAACGGCCATGCTTGGACGAGGAGCCTTGATTAAGCCTTGGTTACCAACAGAGATAAAGGAAAAAAGAGACTGGGACATATCCGCAACTGAACGTCTCGACATTCTGAAAGATTTTGTTAAACACGGTCTGGAACATTGGGGCTCTGATCAACAGGGCATCAATAATACACGACGCTTCCTTCTTGAGTGGCTCTCTTTTTTGTATCGCTATGTTCCTGTGGGTTTGTTGGAGGTACTCCCCCAAAAGATGAATCAACGCCCACCGTTGTATATGCAAGGAAGAAATGATTTAGAAACACTATTTCTTTCAAAAAACCCAGCAGACTGGGTCAAGATTTCAGAAATGGTCCTCGGTCCAGTGCCAGACGATTTTGCTTTCCGGCCAAAACACAAGTCTTCTAGCTACGAATCAAATGGATAAAAGGAACGAAAAATACACTACTGAAAAAAATAATATATATTGATGTGTCAAGCTTGAAAGCAGATATCAATTCAAGGAAACGAATACAATTGTATGGTTTTATCTCACGATTTCATAATTTTGTCGAAAAACTTGTACTACGTTTGCGTATCTTACTTTTGAATGGTATCTGCTAGTATAGATATTGCATGTACTATATCAGTAGCGAACAGCATATATTGTACATTGATTGATTCACTTAGCATCAGTGCACCATATGTATACAAAGCAGAAACGATATGGGTGTAAGGCAGATTCTGCAGGATTAAAGTATATATAATGATTCTGTAAAGTTGACAGCTATTATCAAGGGTGTAAAGGATGCTAAATGCTTACCTCAAGTGTAGTAATTAGAAATAAATGCAGGTACAAGTCGCGTACGCGCTAAATATCTTTACCTTAGTGCCTTTGCTGTTATTTTAGATGCTAGACTACTGATATCATAAGAACTTTTCCATATTTTTAACAACGACTCGGGACCTTTAAGCTGCAATAAATCACCCTTTTCAACTTGCAAGTGGTCCCATATTTCCACATAGTGTTTCGACACACCGAGGCCTACCCGTCGAGTGACGTGACGAGGTTGGATCTTTGCCCATGATTCTATGCTAGTTGCTTCCATTAACTCCACACAAGCATTTACAGTTTCTCGTTGAAAGTTCGCTACTCTAACTTGCTTATATGATGGATCCTGTAGATTATATATATATATATATATATATATATAAGTATCGTAGTAAGAGAGAGACGAGCGAGTAGATGAGTGAGAGATAAGTCATAATAGAATGACGATACCATGCACTACGTAAGATAAATGATTGAAATAGTATGATTACGTACCAAACCCCAGCTCAAGGCGGGATCTTGCGTCGTTATGCCAGTCGGACAAGTATTTGTAGCGCATTTGAGCGCTTGGATGCACCCCAAAGAAAATAGAAAGGATCTAGCAGCGTTGCACACATCCGCGTGAAAATAGTACGACATGGTCGTTCTACTAGTTAGTGAATAATATTTTAAATTATGATTTAGATTACGTGGTTAATATTCTACAGTGGTCTGTCCGTCAACACTCCCATTATTTCAGTCCCCTCAAGTAAGTCGTGGGAAATGGAACAATATGGGGCATTTCTACTCACTTAATTGGTCTTTGATTAGTTAATATGCAAGAAAAATAACTTGCTACATGTAAGAAAAATAACTTACTATTCCGGTGCAAAGAAATAGATCACCTTACCTACAAGGTGGTCTCGTTTAGCACCAGAAGACAACGGTTTAGTTGCTATATCAGCACAGTTTTCATGTGTACTGATATGGCCCGTTCGACACTCATCTGCAGCCACATTCTCTCGAATATAATGGTAACAGATTGAGTTTGCTTTCTTTCTTAAAGTTGATTCTGGTTTTGATGTATTATATATCACAGACATATTATCTCCATATATGTATGTAGGTTCTTTTATTGGAATACCCATCATACGAAGCTTATATCTAATGCCTTTGGTAACGTCCAGTCCTGTCTTCATGGCTATGAATTCAGCACCAAACACTGAGTTTTCGATTCTAGTTTGTTTCTTACTGAACCACTGAATCGGTGCCTCGTTTAAGAAGACAAAGAATCCAGTTCTTGATCTTCGACTATTGCCATCTCCAGCAAAGTCTGAATCACAGAATAATCGCAGTATCACCTCCTGTCCTAAAGGTTTAGGCATCAGTGGTGGCAATTCTTCCTTAACATCTCCATAGAAATTATTCCAATCTCTCTTGGGGAAGTTCTCATGATCAATTTCTGGATAAGAGGGATCGAATATCATGACACTATTTTTCTTGTACTTTAGATATGAGAATATCCTAAATACTGCTTCTAGGTGACCTTCTCGTGGCATAGCCAACTGAGAAGCAAGTTCTGAAACTTCAGTTATTATATCAATTCTACCTAGTTCTACCATCCACCTTAATATTCCTATTTGGGATTGATAGTAGGAGCATAATACCGGGTCAAGCTCAGGGCTCAAGTCCAGTTCTGGTCTATATCCATTAGCAAATGGACTAGTAGCATTTCTTTTGGGTTGTTTTCGCCCATTCATATTCTTCGCCAAGTAGTTATCTACATTGGTTACAGCTTCACTGACATATTTAGTGGGTGATATACCCCATGCAGGAATGTATTCTTTTTCATCATTTTCTTCGTTGACTTCACACTTCATAATCTTACCACCAAGATATATATCAGGGTCTCCTATGGAGTTTGGTTTCATTACAAAGAAGTCATCTAACTTATCTAATTC
Organism: Fragilariopsis cylindrus CCMP1102; assembly: GCA_900095095.1. Taxonomy (NCBI): domain Eukaryota; phylum Bacillariophyta; class Bacillariophyceae; order Bacillariales; family Bacillariaceae; genus Fragilariopsis; species Fragilariopsis cylindrus. The sequence goes on from FMBT01000293.1 coordinate 724,828, forward strand.
AGCCGTGGCATCATGGTTAATGCACAGAGCGTCATCGACATACAGTAATATGTAGCCATAGTATTTAGTCCCATCAGGTCTAATACATTGTTTGAGCCATACATCAGGATCGGCTTTGCAAGAATCATAGCCCATATTGAGCATACAATCTGCTAAATGATTCCTAAACGCTGCTCCAGCACTCTTAGTGCCATACAGTGCTCTTACGATAACACCTACTTTGCCCTTATCTTCACCAAATTCATCACCAAGGACTGTAAACAGCTTCTCAGTTGTTGGTGCAGTTAGGTACGCATTTTCAATATCTGAAGTTTTCACTTCTAATCCATTTAATGCAGCTATTGTTAAAGCAATCCTTACAGATTCTCGCGATACAACAGAAGCATATGTTAAACTAGCAGGGGTTCCGGTCTCATTGCCGTTGCCAACCATTCTAGCTTTCCTTTGGAAGTTCTCCATCTTAACATCAAAGATAATATGGCATCCAATATGGGTAAATCCAACAGGCGCTTTTTCACCATGTGGTTTTATATCAAATGCTATTCGCACTTTACCCATTTCTTTCTTTATTGCCTTGGCCCATAGATCATTATCATTTTGATCATCTAATAGGAAAGCATCTTGCACTGTCTTAGGTATTTCGAACCCAAATTTGTGTGTTCTCTTGTGATATCGAGAATTAACCGCTAGTATTATACGGTCTCTTTTGTTTAGAGTATATGGTACCCACCATTTGAAGGCAGGTTCATCATCTATACCAACTGATAAAGCATATTCTGCAACCTCTACAGGGTTTGATTCCTTTAGGTTAGCAAGCTTCTCCCAAGTTGTTGTACCATCCTTCCATTCTACACATAGGAGCCAACCTTTGGTGGTCTTGCGTAGGGATTTTCGGTTATTGACTGTTATGTAGGCGTCAGCCTTCTCGACAGCATGGCCATCTTTCTTGTGATCACAGATTGATTTCAACAATAGATATTGTTCTCCATCAGCGTTACACTGTGCATACATATTTTCTGCTATAATGTTTGCAGTATATTCAGCTTCAGCACCATCAGGGAATTCTAGAATGTATGCTCTAGTATCGAACATAACATCTATATGAGATGTCCCCTTAAGTGAGCCATCAGCTTCTCTTTTTCTTTCCCTAACTCTAGCTGTGCGCATCGAGTCTTCATGTGGGAGTAGAACTTCTGCACCTATATATGCATCGAAGTCTTGATACTCATCCCTGTCTTGTACTTCAAAGGGTTTCGTATCTTTATCCTTATAAGGTTTATTAATAGGAGTTACAAATTCTTCAAATTCATCTTCGAAATCTGATTCTTTTGCAGCTGGTCCTAGAGCCTCATGGATTTGGATTGTATATTGTTTCATCTGTTCTATTTTCACAGGATCATGGTACTCATCTTTTGTCAATGGTCTATAAGTAGACACATGTCGAGTGTTTCCATTTTCTTTTAGTATCTTACCAGTCATGGCAGGGCCAATATCGATGGATGGTCCAAGCCAGCGACCTAATACTAATTTGTCCTCAGGAAATGATATCGCTGAGTCATGATACAGGCACCAATCATACCAACCTAATTCGAAGAATTGGGATATGTCAGCTGTTTGACCTGTCATACGTGTTTGGGGTACTTGCCCTTCCAATTGCCAAATGTCTATTGCAGTATGTGATTTAATGAATGATTCTAATTCAATACAATCATCCCATATACGCTTAGGACATTGGGTTTCCATCATCTTTCTTCCAGACGATTTCTTTACCTCTCTTATAGCTGCTTCCGCAGAGTTAGAGAATGGTGTATACGGTTCTGTTTGTTTTGTTTTACAGTCAGCCTCAGTGCATTTACGTCTGAAGTTACCATGTATTTGAGCTTTTGCTCCATCCATCACAATGACGTCAGGGACGCCTATGTCTTTAAAGAATTTAGATAAAGTGTGATGTGCTTCAGCTTCCTTTCTTATTGGATAAGCACGAGTATAACCGAAGTCAGTACTGTACATCTGAGCATATTGATTTTGTCTTTTAGATTTTACTGTTGATTTTAATGTGTCAGTGAAAACAGTATGTGGTATTCTTCTATACCTTAACATTCTGTCATTTGTCCTGAACCTTCTGCTAATAGCAGGGTTGGCAATATGCCTCACACCTCTTTGTGTTGTGACTCGCAGCGTGTTTTGTGCTTGTCTTAGTGGTATCTTCCATGTCGATGCTAACTTTTCAGCTGATAAGCCTTGTCGATTTGACGTTGAAGTAGCAGAAAGATTCCTATTTTCTTTTAATAGATCAGCAAATACATCTTCATTTAGCAAAGGATCTATACTGTTAAGTATTGCTTCACCTTGAGAGGTGGCGCGATCATTCCTTGATAGAGAATTCAATGCAGCTACTGATAATTTCGTTGTTATTGGGATTTCACTTATGGATTTAATGACAAATCTATCAGGTCTGTCCCCTGGCTCTTTTAATTCGCCATAGTTATCAAGCATTGCAGCTTCAGCCAGTTCATATTCCTTAGTCTGTGGATCCCAAGTGAGATCTGCACTAGTCAAGGTTAAACGTGGCAATATTTCGTATTGTTTTAACGTTGGTTTACTAACATGAAATGTCGACGTCACACCTCTTATAAGAAGTGGTATTCGAAGTAGTTCATTCGTGTCAGTTACTCCAGACATTGCATGTGTTTCGCTAGTCGGATTTTCAGTCATACTCTTTGGGTGTTCATTAAGTATGATATCATTCTCACGGACTTGCATTGGACAAAGTAAGGAGTGTTTCATGTTTTCTAGATAAATAGCTTGGTGTATTACTAATATGTATTGCGAACCAGTATAGTGTGTATATAAAAATGCTCCACTAAGTATTGGTGTCGTTACAGTACCCACGGAAGGATCAGCAAAAGATACTATTGCTGTTCTTTCCGGATATGGGGTTTCTACTTTTAAAGCATTACAGCCTAACACACATGTGTCGGCGTGCGAATCGAGATCAATATAAGATTCTCCATCCTCAATATCCATTATAGAAGATATTGTCACATGTACAGGCATAAGATAACGAACTCAGCGTTTCTTACGAGGTACTTTGAGGCTTGATGATTTCTTAGATTTCTTCTTCTTCACCGGTCCATCATCTGAATCGGTGTCATCAATCAACATATCGTCGTCTGTATCAGATAAATGCTCAACCATAGCAGATTCCGAAACGAGTTGTTCGATTTTAGACTTCATTTTGTTAAGAGTCTTCTTATTTTTCATGACAGCAGTTTTAACTTGGCTGACATTTGCCTTGTGAGGGCTACCCTTTTTGGTATTGCGTCTACTATTCTTACGCAAGTAGTTGCGTTGATTCTTTTTCAAACCATTCCATTCGACGGTGGTATAATACCTACCATTATCGATCTTAGAAGAATCATAATTGGCTGAGGGATCATATCCATCCTCTTCACCACCAGTTTTGTCTCCTTGACGCGTGCGATTACCTCCGCCATTGCGAGAGGAGGTTGCAGAAGAAACATTAACATTACTCTTTTGTTCTTTAGTATGTTGTTTCTTTGACTCAATGAAAGTGCGGTATGTACCAACAACCTTATCGAAAGTGTCTAGTGCTGGATTTGCACTTACTGTAGCCTTAACTGTATCCAACCGGGATCAGTAATTCCAAGACTAAAAAGACGGATCTTCGATGTTTCATCGATGCCTCTATGATTGCTCATAACCTTAAGATGCTCAAGTATGGTATGTTGATCCATATGAGCTAAGACATATTTCTCGAATCCCCAGTTACGCTTATTGCCACCATCAAGTGTCATAGTTTGTAACTTATTTTCAGCCTTAGATGCATAATTCGCAACGGCTTGGGTTCCTAACAATGCTGTATATAATGCAAAGTAGGCAGCACGACCATCTCGTGACTGCTGATGAGCTTTGATGTACGTATAGTACGGAGTACCATAGCAAATCTCATACAAAATCTTCCAAATAACAACACGATCGAGCGTGTAGTAATGGGTGTATGTCGTTGTTCCAGGAAGGAAGATTGGTGCTCGCGCAACCAGTTCATGGTTAAATGACGCAAACGTACTTCCGACAGTTCCAAAAGTGGGCTCCAACGCCTCAGGTAGTGGTCCTTCATTCTCACGATAGACATAAGAGAGAGGAATTTTCGATACACTACCCACCATATCAAGTGTGAACTCGCCAAACTCTGTAAAGAATTCAAATACTTTGTTCGCATTGATTTTAGGTGCTTCGGAAATCTTTAAGTTGACTTGTGCTTCGATTTCTATCTTATAGTCTCGCATAGTCTCGATGCTACCAAGGGTAACATCAGCAAAAGCACATGTTCTAGATACATTCGCACATGTGCGAATATAGAACGAGGCTAGCTTAATATTGTCAGCATGTAAAGCTGCAATAGCAATTCCAGGATTTGGATACATAGCTGGGTAAACTGCACCAGCTGCACCACCTGCGACTGGGGCTCCTGCGTTAGGATGAACAATCATCCCACCAGGCTTGCGACAGACACGACATAACTCCTTAATAGAGTCATCAGTTAGTCGTTTTAGTATAGTTAAACTATTGATCGATTGATCATGCACCATGAAGTGTGCTGCTTGGGGTGATAAGCCAAGCCGACCGAATAGGCCCCTCATTGCTGCATTGTCCATTGTGTTGTTTAATGGTTATTATTGAAACTAACTTGTAGTTTTAATATCTTCTACAAAACTTATTACGTGTTTGTTTATCCACAAGTTTCGAAAAGTGAGTGAAGAAAAGTGAAGAAAAGTGGACCTTTATTTTGGGTTGTATTTTCAGTTATTTCGCTTTCTCGTTTTTCGCTCTAATTTACTTAGTACAAATGCTGTAGAATTCTACAGCACAGTTTTCAGCCTAAGTAAATTCATTGTATTTTTCGTTAGTTTTGGACGGAGTCACTCAATTATTAGGAGTGTTAGTGTGTTAATAGTGCCCAACGCGCGAATGATTAATCGGGATTGATTTTCAGGTGTATCAATTCGCAGTTTAGTATCAGGGCACATACATGAATATTGAAATTTTCCGTCTGTGGAGTACAAGCTAGTCCGCGCCTGCCACATTTCACCCCTTAGAAGTCCCGCGGAATCAAATCATGACTTCAATTACGCGTAACATCAAGTGGTATCTTTAATTTCGATTCTATTTTTGAACTTCAATACGCTTAGGAGTGTCAAATTTTCCCTAGACGCGACTTAATTTTGTCAGTTGAGGTTACTGTTTGTTGATACACATCAGTAAGTATGGCTTACGAGTGAATTTTTCATTGATATGCCCTTTGGTTTGTATTGAGCTTTGTGTATGGCTGAACGATTAAAGCGCAAGCCTGTCACGAAAGTATAAGATAGTGCTTAAATTGAGTCTATTTTAGCTCTATTTTAGATTGATTTTCAAAATACTTTTTCTTTTGATTATGACCATGGCATCTGGTTTCGAAGCAGAACCTTGTTATTGTATTTAGCTATCAGGTATAGCCTTAGTACAACACCATGAATGCGGAACGATTCATATGGTTGGTGTTGGTATGTATCATCACTTTATCGTGAATATACTGTTTATATTTTGTCGCAAAATCGATACGACTCGCTTTTACGGAATTCATTCAAAATGAATTATCTCATCCGTTTGTTGATCAAAATGATCAATCAAAGCATACATCATCCTTATTAGAGACTACCTATGCAATCTTAGCATGGTTAGAGTACTATATGGGTCTGATAAACTGAAAATAGTACGACATGGTCGTTCTACTAGTTAGTGAATAATATTTTAAATTATGATTTAGATTACGTGGTTAATATTCTACAGTGGTCTGTCCGTCAACACTCCCATTATTTCACGCGCCTAGAGCGAAAGTTCGGAACATAGACATGCCCGTTAAAACCTTCCCACTTGCAATCAAGGCAATTTTAGATCGAGATTTGTCCTGTGGATCTCGTAATCCTACTCCAACTAATACAGCGTGCACAAAGGACAGTCCTTCAGCTAGTGGAGTTCCTACTGAATTTGAAAACTCAGGGGGAGCAGCCCCCGTACCACCTTCTCCACCGTCTACGGTGATAAAGTCAGGATGGATTCCTGTCTCAACGAATGCTTTTACTAAATCGCAGAATTCTTCCGGTTGTCCAATGCATAGTTTCATTCCAATCGGTTTTCCGTTCGACAATGTACGAAGTTTCTGAATGAATTCACAGAGCTCAAATGGATTGCTGAACGCATTATGCTTTGACGGTGAATGACAATCTTCTTGACAAGGGTAATCTAGATTGCGTGCCTTAGCGATGTCCGGGCTAATCTTTTCCTTTGGCAACATGCCGCCGTGTGCCTATGAAACGGGAAAAATAAAAGTCAGATAAGAAAGAGAGAAACAGACAACCCGTTCGACGATGATAAAAGTGCCAGTCAAATTGTAATTGAACAGAGAATCCATCGCCCTACTTACCGGCTTCGCTCCTTGCGACAACTTAATTTCTACCATTTTAGCATGTTTCACATTCTCGACAAACATCTCAGGATCAAATACACGCACGCCACCTTCAGAAAATTTTCCACAACCGAAGTATGCGGTGCCGATGTTCCATACGATGTCAGCTTTACCTTTTAATGCGAACAAAAGGAAAGATTGAACACAACACAAAATAGTGTTTTTTCAAGAAGTATTTAATGAGTAAAACGAGTTATTGACCTCGTTAAGTTTGCAAAAATATCGGGTAACATTTTGAACTGACCTTCCTTGTGGTATTCGCTTATTCCACCTTCACCAGTATTGTGGGAGAATCCTCCAAGTTTCGCTCCAGCGCTCAACGCTAGTATCGCCCGACCAGATAATGCTCCAAAAGACATTGCACTTATATTCAACAAAGAAGAACTATACGGCTGAGTACATTCAGGGTTGTTCCCACCAACCAAGACCCGTTGATCCTGGGCCACCAAGGTGGAAGGATATAAACTGTGGTTGATCCATTCATACCCGATTGCATCTGCATCACGGCGGCTTCCAAAGGCCATAGTAGCTGTAATGCCTTTGCTTCGTTGGTAGGCAATCGCACGGTTATTCCTGTCATACGGCACACCTTTTTCGTTGTCTGCCTCAACAAACTGGTAAAAAGATTCAGGTCATCAAGTATAGGTACAAGAAATATGTTAGGAATGAAATCATTCTTGTGTTGCAAGTTGAAAGTATTGAAACACAAATTTCATTTACTTGAAGAAATCATCATTTGATTAATATACTCACGTATTGTCGAATCTCCGGGCCTACATGAGTAAATTCGAATTCAATCAAGTTAAGTACAAGACATATATATTAGAAATAAGATTCTTTTTCTGTTGCAAGTTGAACGTACTGAAACATAGATTTCATTTGCTTGGAGAAATCATCTTTTTTTTTCTTCAAATACTCACGAATCATCTCTAATAAATACCGAGCATTGCCAAGGACAGGGAAGTTCCGACGAATTGTCTGTGATTTTTGTTTCATGTCACGAAGACCAACTACCCAATAAAAACCTATTAGAGCATAGAGGAAAAGGTGCGGTTCAATTTAGTCTTGGGAAAATTATGAAAATTACGACACGTATTCAAACAAATGTTTCATAGTTTGAAATATTCTAACAAAAGATAACAATCATTTTGATCGTCACATATGTATGTACACACACACATACACACACACACCACACACACACACACACACACACATATATATAAATATATATATATTTATATCTGTAATTACCTGTCAGAGCACCCAATCCAGCAGTAAACAAAATAGTGTGCTCCTCAAAGATCATAAATGTGTTCAAAGACGACGCAAGTGTAAGACCGGTCAATCCGTATCCTACTTTTCGGAATTTGTTTCGATTCCATTCTTCAATGAAATCAGGCAAACCAGCACTAACGTCCTTGAGACTAACTTCGGCTGTTATCGACACCATTGCTATTGTCTTTTGGAGTCGAAAGATATCGAACTGAGCTTACTCGCAAGCTCGTAGGCTTTTGCTGAAATCGACGAATTGAACGGGACACAATAAGACAATTCTTCATCTTCTATATCTGCACAGGATCGAAATGTGATGCAACTCTTTGTTTGACTTTTTTCCTTTCGGGTTCTAACAACTTTAAAACTATGTTTGCTATTATAGTTTATTTTTGATGTAATTTCTTTCTTCGCTTCAAAATTGGACATTTTTTTTGTTTTTTCGTGACATCTTAAGATCTCACATTTCTTATCTCACTTCACACAAAAACGCATGATCGAACTTCCATCATTGCTTCTACTTCTAATAAACCTACAATGATGTACAAGTCGTAGCTCAATCATGCGCAGATTTTAAAAAAAGCGCGTTAATTACTGCTATTGCGCTAATAGGGTCAAAATTCGCGCTGATCTTGATCCTTACACCTTACTAGTAAGGAGGAAGGTGCAAAAGATACAATTCTAAATCTTTAAGCGTGACTGAATTATTTTGTAAAATACTTTTTGGCGAAAACACCAGCATGAAGAATGATAGTAAGCAAGCAAGCGATAACAAGGCTTATTTGACACACATAACAAATATCGCCGATTTTCTTTTCTTTTTTTCTTTCAACACAATTTTCATAAGTGTACATGTTGACGATCATGATAACGAATTGGTACTGTACATATAATCAAAACTGAAAATCTCCGCTACTGAATAGTCGAAGGCGTTAGCAATAGAGTAATTACTATGACGCAACATCAGTGTTACGATGAATTGGAGATTGATCGCCCGAGAATATGTGGAGGTGCTGTTTTCCTTAAGCTCATGAAATCTGGACGGTGTGGGTCATCATCTCATTCATTACAAAAGATACAGAAGAGGAATGAAATTCCTGTCCTTACGTCTTCTTCATCGTCGTCTTCTTCCTCAATATCCAGATGGATTTCAGATGGATCAGCGCGCTCATTATCGACAACTTCAAACATCAACAACATGTACGATCCTTTAAAGACGTGGTATTGTATGCCCAGACAGATTGTGGGAACAGGAACAAAATCTTCAGAGTATAACGATTCTTGCAAACTAGACTTCAAGTTGCACGAGGAAGTGAACTCCGATTTGTTTTTCACCAAGGAAGATCCAAACGACTTATCACCAGAAATCAAGGTTGAAAAAAGTGAATTGCAATTGGAAGAGCATGTGTCGTCACAAAATATTATTAGATTCGATCCGCATTTAGTAAACAATCTTAGAACAGAACATTTACAGTCCATTGGCGATACTATTTACTGTGCTGAAAAACAATTAAGGGCGGAGCACGAGGATCTATCAATGGCGTGTCTCCAAGATCATTCCGAAGAACAGCTTCCTGTACTATCCGAGATAACACCTCCTGAACTTGAGCAGGCAGACGATGTTGACGAAAATAAGGATGTCGATGCGGCATGGGGTGCTCTACAGCGGGTTACAATCGCTCAGAAATCGTGCAGAGATGGCGAAAAAACAAATTATATCGACGGACTCGAGCAAAATCAAGGACCATATGATTCTAAAGCTGTTGTGGGAAAAAATGAAACGAATCATTCCGTCAAGAACTTGATGATGTCAAGGAATCACTACTACAATACGAGCTTAATCCAAATCCGTGGCCCGATGAGGATGATCCCTGGGATAAAATTGATTTATTCTCGATGAAGGATCAGTCACAAGACGATGATAACTGTGCACAGAAATACTTCAAAAGTGAGTGGAATTTAAACTTTAACAATCCAGACAACGATAATAAAATAGAACGAAGCGAAATTGCTGGTACGAGGAAAACTCTGACCGAGAATGAAATGAAAACTGAGATCTGCCATGAGAATGTTAACTATTGTACTATCTATCAGGATTCAGACAAACACGAGACAAATTGCATGGCATCTTCAGAACCAATATTATCTGAGGACAGAAGAGGTAAAATGTGTAACCAAATAGAATCAGAATATAACAATAATTATGTCACCGTATCAGTTGATTCAAAAATACTGAAAAGTGAAAATGCTGCCAACGTATGGTTGAAGTCTGCTACATCACCTCCCAGCAAGATTGAGTCAGAAATTCTTGAAAACCGCATCATGATGAAATCTACCGATTCTAAAGCTGAAGGAAATCAAAACATCCACCAACCAAAAACAAACATTTCAACTTCATGTAGTAATTTAGCACAAAAAGAAGGAACGCATTCTAGCGAAAATCAACAGGTATCACATACGATGCCGGATATGATGAATGAGAATGCATGTAACAACTACGTGTCAAGCGAATCTGATTACCACGAGGATATGAAAGTTGTTCGTAAGCTTCTGAAAAAGTACGGTGAAAGCTATGAAGAGCCTTGCTTGAAAAAATCAATGCATCGCAAGGGGTCAAGTACTAGTATTCACCGAGAAAATCCGTTTTGTTCAGAAGGACTAGAGAATCCTTATGATGAGGAGTTCCATCGTGATGCTGATTTGGCTACACAAGTGACAAACAAGAACAAATCCCACAAAAAAACACAACTAGCAGGAAAACTGAACGCCGAAAGGAGATCAAATTTACTGCAGCAGAAGGATCACATAGTAGGAACATCTCTTCAGGAGAAATCCAATTTTTCTGGTCGTACACCATCAACGAAGACCAATCAAGTGCATTTCAAGAACCCTATCACGGATGAATTTACTACCACAACTAAGCGTCATGTTCAAACAGTAGGAAAGTTGTCCTATGACAAAATCAAATTCTGGAATACCTGAGGGAAAATGTAAATAACCACTAATCAAATTAACTAGGACCGACACAAAAAATGAAAACGTCATTAATTATATGTTATTTCTCAATCTTGTAGTATTTTCCAATTTTTTTTATGTCTTGACTTATTCTCGAGCTTTCGGAGAGTGTAGTTAACGATCTTGATGCTGAAAATAAAGGTGTCTACACGTCTGTACGTGCAGCAAAATCAAATGTAAACATAGGAAAGAACATAGAAAAGGAAAAACCAACAGGTTGAGCCGTCACCTGCTCCTTCAGGAGACAAGGAGTGCATTTGATGATGTTCTGTTTACAGAAGCGACCTCTGCAGACTGTACCAAAGGTTGTACCAAGATCATGTCACCATTCTTAATATTTTCCTCCGATAGGGCGAGCATCCCGTTGCACCAAATCTGAACATCCTGATCGTCGAATGAGAAATTGTTTTCCTGCCGTAGAGTATTTATAACGTCCATTATTTTCGAGCCTGCCGAAAGGGTTAAAATTTGACCGGCTTCTACCGACGACGACGATCCTGCTGCGAGAAAAACGTACACATGGGAACGTACAAGGTTTTGTTGAGCTTTCTGAAGGGCATATATATAAGGTCCTGGAGCTGAGGAATCGATGTCTCCGACAGGCGATATATTATAATTAATAGGATCTTCATGCGACGAGATGACTAAAGTTGACGAATCAGCTTTCTCCAAAAATACGGTAGAATCCGGCCCTTGGGAGGGATAGCTGGATCCCAGCTTGTACTGGGAGTGTGCCGCAACTCCAAACTCTGCCTGTCGATCCATCTCCTCACTGCGAATTTGGACCTCGAAGAAAAAATCTTGATTGTTTCTCGTGATCTTACTTGTATGATGTAGACACTGGTAACCATTTCTCTTGGGATATCGAATGTAATCTTTAACTCTTGCAGGATCTGTCTCTGGCCACTGGGATCTTAGCAAATGATGGATGTAATAACACAATATTCGCTCTCTACCTCGTGTAGTCTCGTCGGACTCATCTTCATCTAGCTTTCGTGCCTTCAGGATGACTCGCAAAGCAACTCCATCATTAACATCCATAATGGATAGTTCAGTCGTAGATGATCGTATCAACTGATTGGTTCTACGAATATCGTTGCTACCCTTGTTATTTACTGTCACGGCGGTAGTAGGAAGAAAGCGTTTCTTCAAGAGTTTCTTCCAGAATGAGAAAGGTTCTTTCACCCGCGACAAAACTTGTAAGTTTTCCAACTCAAACATGAGAGAATGATCATCGTAAAGTAATTGCTTTAATTGTCTGGATAGATAATCAGATATAGCCGTCATAGCTCCTCCATGTTCAAGAAACAAGGTGGAGGACGCAGAAAATTGCCGCGGATAGAGGATACGAAATGCTTTGGATTCAATTTGCGACCGAAGACGATGCAGACCCATCTGCTGTGACAAAGTAGCATACAATTGTAAAGAATCCTTGGCTGTAAGTGTAGTCTCTGGATTTCGGTGTAGAAGGAACTGTCCCGAGCCAGATAAGTTCGATTTTTTCAGAATTCCGTCCAATCGATATAGAGAAGCAATACAACGAATTGCTAACGCTCTCCAATCGTCTGTGAGACTGACCATAAGATTTCTAATTTCAGCATATTCTCCTTTTTTCAGAGGCCGTCTTCTTTTATTTTGTTCGTGGATTTTACCATCATCACTATTAGAAGAAAGAACGACACTTGTTAAAATTTCACATCTTTTTAATCGCGATGCAGCCTTTGCAAGGTGTAAAGATTCGACTGTAAAAATACTATCCAGAGCTTTATTATTGATGAGCGCTTCTTGAGATGACGAACATGATGATAGCAATGAAATGGGTAAAGAACAAAACGATTCTTCGACGTCTTCTGCCGTTACTACGGAATCTTGTTGAGGACTAAAGTTTTTACATCCTTCAACAAAACCATCGCCTTATCGGAACTGGTATCTCGTTTTGTCAAATGTGCAGACAAAGACCCCCCTTGTTCAGTAGGTCGCCCATCATCAGGAGAAGTATCAGAAGCAGCGTAACATAAAGCTTGCTGCATCTCTTCGTAAACCCCATCGTATCGTGCATTTAAACATTCTGAAAAATGCAATATACTTGCGAGTAGAATATCCTTAGTGACAAGATTGTTTTTATTGATATTGTCCTCTTTATTTTTATTGCTGTAGTTCTTTGAGTTCTTGTTTACGATCACATTATTTTTAACGATATTTGTATCGTTATTTTCTACCTCTTCTTCTAATTGTAACATTAACCTACAAAAAGCGACGCTGCCAAGTATTTTGGATACCTTATTGTTTCTGTTTTGTACATCCGAACACCAGTAGATTGCTCGAATTATATCAGCAACATCAGCATCTGAAAATAGATGACCTCCCCTAAAGGATAACAACGAACGTTCCAACCATTCTATTTCTTGCCGAATGCGTCGTTTCGAAGATTCTGCTGCTTCTGCTGTGTGTGTTGACGATTTCACTTCTTTTTCGAGTAATTCTAGCCATGGTGGTAGCCGAGACGAAGAATCCAACGACGACAAACGTGGGGATACTACGAGACAAGAAGAAGTATCGATCAAATTTCGTTGTTGCTGCTGATGCTGCTGTTTGACCGATGAAACAGAAACGGCACAATCATCGTCAGCAATATCATTTTCGTCATTAATATTATTGTAGGTCACATCTAATCTCCACCACCACAATTTATTGTTCCTTGTGGTGACGCATTTTCTATCACGCAAAGGTGATGTTGGTGCACGGATGATAAAAGGCAAGCGTGGAAGAAAAAGAAATACTCCAGGAAGACAAACTAACCAAAGATAGAAAGATTGTTGTGCTGCAACACCTTGCTGATCTTTCAGTTCGGGGTCTTTTTCTACTAGCACTTGTAGCGACCATATCTCTGGAAGGTTGCAAGATGAGGTAGGAATTTTTAGGTAAGTAAAAACTACTGTAACGTTGCCAAAACTTTCGACAAAACTTCATCGTTGTATAATATATATTCTTGTTCTACCGTATTCTGGATTCTGGAATGTGAACTTGCTGCCGAAGGAGCGCAAGTACGCTTAGCTATAACGTCAGTAAATCCAACCAATTAATAAGCAAACAGAGTATTTCGACACGTATCGATATTTGAAAAAATCGCATCCCCCAAAAATCTGGTGCTCTAAAATAGCCTATTATGACAATGAAGTAAGAAGTAGAAACAAAGAGATACTCTCTGTGGCTATCACTGTTACAAAAAGGAAGTCTTAGAATCATTTTAATGAATCTCACATATCTCATGCAAGATGACTGACTTTGAAAAGGATAGAAATAGCCAATCTTTTTACTTGGCCTTTTGATTGAAATACTGATGAGGTGTTTTTGTTGTTGAACATTGCATGATGTTGTTCGAGATTTTATTGGTGTCAATGTTTAGTTTAAGGAAGACTGGAGTTCTTTTTGATGCAGTATATAGCTAACTAAAGTAATCCCACCAGAATATATACATCAGCAGCACTAATTGTTATAAAATACTCATGATAAGTTCTGCACACACTCTAACATTTGCAACCATTAATAATTGAGACAGCTTTTCTTCTGTACTTGATTCTCTAATGTATTTGTTGTATTTGTACAAGTTTGGCAGATCAGCTGAAGTATCCCTAGCCTTTCTGAGGCAGTGAGGAGCGGTATGTGCAGCTACTTTAATAGTTAACACTTTAACACATAATATGTATTTATTTATCTGTACAAAAGTTGGAGACTGAAATTTTGGTAAATAATGTGCTAACCATAGAGTGTGAGAGTTCCAGTATCACACCTAGCATAGCACACCAAATGGGTTACTGGGGTTATATTAGACTTTCATGAGAGACCCAAAAGCTTCTTTACCAATAAAGCTCATCCCAGTTAAATTATAAGACTCATCTCTGAACAACACTATTTCTCAAGAAACTGAATGATTATTATGCTCTGCGATATAGAAAGAAAGAGGAGACAGTGGCAATTTTTTTGCTATAGCTTGGCTTTGGTCCAATACATGCTGTCATGATCTATCGTTTCTAAACAGAATCTTGTTTCCTGAACAGAGTTACTAGCTTTACACTATAGAGTAACCAAAGAGGACTATCTGAATTGGAAAATGGAAGATAGTATTGCCAGTTGTTCAGATGATATTGTCAACATATTTTCAAACTCAAGTTATTAGCTGTATTTAACTAGACATACAAGTTGCAGTTAGTTGACACCTGATTTTTTGAAAGTGCTGCACAATTGATTCATTCGTTCCATTCAATATATTTTAAGTTGGGACTGGAATCTGAAGTTTTGTCGACATAACATCCGTCTCTTGATATAGAGCTTCTCGTAAGCTTTCGGTAGCTTCTAAGTGAACGGTTTGTAATCTATGATCTCTTCGTCGATAATCACCTAGAAGCCATATTTTTGCCGATAATTTCTTTTCTTTTTTCGTTGTCATTTCATCATCAATAATGGTGGTAACTTGAGGAAGAGAACTAACTTCTTTCGATGCCAAATTACATTCAGATGGATTAGATGAGGGGCCCACTCGAGACCATTCGTTTATTTTGTTACAATAGTAAGGTATCTGTTCTATATCATCGCTATAATCAAATTTATCATTTTCGTTCTCAAAGAGTAGTCCAAAAGGCGGCTTATTCCACGTATTGAATAAAATAACAGATCGACCCCATTCTTCCTCTTTCGGAAGATTCGAATAAGTATCAGAAGCAAAGACAGAAATAGCGAGAAGATCTTCTTCATTGAGACACGGGGCTATAATGAAAAGGAAAATTCGACCGTGGGATTGTTACTTACCGGGTTCATGAACAGGAACCCCTTGAACAAACTTTAAAAGCCACAAATCTGTCGGTCTAGGAACCGCATGAAGATAGTCTCCTTGAAATCGCAACAGTCTCCCGGGAACTGCTGGAACGGTCACTAACTCTACATCATCGTCATCATCATCATCATCGTCATCATCATCATCTCTTCGTAACAAGTCTCCACCGGATTTTCGATTTGTGAAGACACACGTCGGCCCTCTAACTTGATTTCCCACCTGAAGATACAATACATGGCCATTTTGAGGATAACGAAATAATGGCATTTCCTCTGTATTATCTGATTGCTGTTCCTGTTCTTGTTTTGCTCTATATTCGTCGACATCTGCATGAGCTTGTATGGATCGCCATTCTTTTCTCGTCCAGTATTCAACGAAAGGAGAAGAATCGTTTAATTCAGTCAATATTGAATCAAGAGTTTGCTCGATAATATTGACATTATTATTATTATTGTTGCTGTTGCTGTTATTGTTGCTGTTTTTATTGTGAGTTGACGATAATGATCTTGAAAACACACGATGACCTAGTCCCAGATCTGTTGACTCCTCGTGTAAGGCGGGTGCAAGGTGGTCCACACAAATTACATTGTTCCATACATCGATAGTCGTTGATTTCCTGCCAAAGTTGCTACCAAGAGCGTTCGCTTTCTTCAAGGTGACAAGGAAGAAAGCTACTAGAAATAAAAACAGACTCTTCATTGGCGAAGATCTCAGGGTGACAGGGAAGAAAGCTACTAGAAATAAAAACGGAGTCCTCACAAGTTCAAAGATACAGTACATAGTTACATTCAGTTACTGTACATTTTTAAATTTGATTCATTATCGTAGATTTTTTCTTCTTCGTCATTCATTTTATTCAATCGAAGATAAGGGGGGGTGCCCAAAAAGTGTTAAAAATTAGATGTGCCCCCACTCATTGTGCGTGATTAGGACTGAACGACTCGACTCACTCGACTCTGTTTACGACTCACTGGCTTCGCAACTTTTGCGACGTACCTCGTACCGATTTTTACTAAAAAAATGAATTTGAGAATAAAATTTGTGATAAAGCATAAAAGAGACAACACTCTATTATCATATCACCATTAATCATTTTGTTGCCCTCGCGAACTGGCCCGCCACACGAAGTAACCCTTATCAGACAATATAAATATAAATAACTAAAAACCATGAAGATTGTATTAGCAAGCCGAACCGTAGAAATTCCTGATGGAGGTATGTAAATGTGCACGTTTCTTTTCGTTATTGATTGATTGAAGACAGTGCGTAAATAAATTATCAATATCCCGACCAACTTCTCATTTCATTGTTTTCTTCGAATCTATATTCATTATCATGATATTGTTCTTCCAATCATAATCTTCACTGCAGTTACGGTTGAAGTAAAAGCGCGTGTTGTGAAGGTCACCGGTCCACTCGGTACCCTCGAACGTGACTTTAAACATATTCCTATGGAATGTCGTACCGTAACAAAGATGGAAGGTGAAGAGGATGAAGAAGTCGAAAAGAAATACGTCCAAGTCGACCTATGGTTTGCCACTCGTAAGCAACTTGCATGTGTCCGTACAGTATGTTCTCATGTTGAGAATATGATTATAGGTACAACACGTGGATTCTTATACAAGATGAGATTCGTATACAGTCATTTCCCAATCAATGTTAGTACATCTGGTGAAAATATTGAAATTCGTAATTTCTTGGGAGAAAGACGTGTCCGTAAAGTTAAATTACCTGAGGGTGTAGTGTATCTTCGATCGGAAGATACTAAAGATGAAATCCAATTATCTGGTATTGATATTACACAAGTTTCATTAACGGCAGCAAAAATCCAACAATCAACAAATGTTAGACACAAGGATTTACGTAAATTCTTAGATGGAATTTACGTTTCAGAGAAGGGACCTACCCCAGAATAGAGCTTATTAATTAATATAGCACATACCGATACTCTTTATTCATCTGTATAAGTGTTTACGATATTTAGTAGCTATTATATTTTGTTTTAGTCGTTGGTGGATTTATTCAATTCTTCATCTTTTAGAAAAGAACTTCTGTTCATTATTGTATTATTACTAGATACTGTATCTTCAAACATGACTCCGTCGAGTACACATTATTTACGAGTTTCTCACATAAAACAACGCATAATGTATTTTATTAATATTATTTAATATTAAATTTTATCATCAATTACATCTTCTCTAATCCATGGTAGTAGATTCTAGCGAATTTATACGCTATTCAATGATGCGATGAATATTTGCTGGCTTACAAGTACATTCATTGCTTGCATGATTATGATTTATGGTGAACCTGTTATTAGCTAGCCTAGCTAGCAGTAGCTATTTCACGTTGTCCTTTTTTCCTTTTCCGCGGCAGCCAACACATATCAACATACTGTACATGTAGCAAAGAAAGCAAATATCACACTGATGTGCGACATACTTGGTATGAATATGCTGAACAGATCGATTTTTATTTTATTTTTAAATATTCAATATTATGGTATTGTTCTTCTTCTTTTTCTCATGAATTTGGTATACTAGATGTTAAGCCAACATAATATAGATAGATTGTAAATGCAGTACTAAAAAAGAAGACGATGCCAGAGGTGAAACTAGCCAGTGGCATGTCAACTTGATCGGGATTGTATGATAAAGAAAACATCGGTAGGTCATCAATATTTACGACATCATCATCATCTTTCGAGATAATACTTTTTTCTTTGTCTTCTTTGTCATCTCTGTCTTTAACTTTCTCATTGTCATCATCGTCGGTAGCGAATAATGTATAACGCCGTCGATCATTGTTTCTTCTGCCTTTGATAGATCCACACCCAGGAAAAGAATCAAAAGATGCTTGTTGTCTCGTTCTTATCGGCCGTTTCATCATAGTGGTCGACGCCAATGATTGTACATGATAATGTCTTTCTAGAAGAAAAACAATGGAAATATGGAATAAATTATCGTACAATCTCATATTCGTTCTTGAGTTATCTGTGCCAGGTGTGTATGTACGTTGTTATCGATCGTTCGACTTTCGATTATATGAATATAGAGTACTAGTATGCAGCTTTTGTTATACTATTCCAGGTCAAGCAATTCTGCCATGGAGTTGAATTCTGTTATATTGCTAATAGTCAGCAGTCGCAGATAATATTGCTACTAGTACTAGTACACTAGAAAGATTTGAAACTCTGCTAGATTTTGTTCGTCAAATAAAAACCGCGCGAAAATTAAATTCACCCTCGCCCCTTAAAAAAACGAAAAAAAGTACAGTAAGTTAGTCCTGCATTGTATATTGATGTAATTAATTGCAATAGTCCTGTGTGAGATTTAACTATATAGCTGGTTCTGTACCATGCTTAAGTCCCAGTATTTCTAAAAAGCTTTTTTAAGTTGAACATAATCAAGTTGTTTAATATGATCATGTACAGAATTTTCCGTGGTGGTGCATGCTAATTGAGAGACGATTTTCGACAAGTCACAGGAGGTGCAAAAGAGGAAGAAATTCACAATGAATAAGCAAGATAACAGCTAACAAACAATATATAATAGTGTCTCTTAATAGTATATTAGTTAGTGTAGTAGTTACTTTCGCTATCAGAAGAGATCCACTTGTCAACGTGTATATTTGATGTATTTTTCCGCGCACACAGAATACATCATGAGTGTTGAAAATTGCGATGCTCTACTGCCAGAGACTAGGTTAACACGGAAACTTCAAATTATTTATCTACCATAACAACAACTGAAGCTAGCAACGGTACGGTCCCGATTCCTCCACTCTAATTCAAAATGGTTGATATTAAAATGAAGCACCGCCAGCATCTAACTAACACATCAATGACTTCTTGCTTTCTTCATTCTCCCAGACCCAGACAAATAGTTCTGAATCAGTGCTTGATAGTATCAATTTTATAGAACAATGTACTCTCCTCACTGGTCCTCATCTAACAATCCATTCACAAATGAACCAATGACAAAGGCGACTGTTGCACAGGTACCCCCCAAAAGAAGAGTTTCCAAGCCACTCAAAAACCAGTTTGACCGACTACCAACGAAAGGATTAGATTGAAACCAAATAATTCAGTAGGTAAGTTTTAGATTTAATGCGAGTATATTTCGTTAGAGTGTGCATATTAGAGTCGATACTGCGTAACAATCAGATGGGATAATAAATACATCGAAAATAATAAAATCATTAAACTTACGAAAAATTGCTCTTGATTGAGCCAAGGAGGAATAGGACCAAAGCAGTAACGACGCAAGCAGACTTGAATAAATAGGTTGGTTCTAAATCAGGAAAGAGCAAAGGAATGATTACATACCCCAACAAAGGCATGGCTCCAAAAAAAGCAAAGGAGCAAAACATAACAAAGCCTTTTTTCAAAGTTTGTGTTCAACGTTTTCATGACCGCAAAAGTATTACATTAGTTCGTGACGTAAATTGCGAAGGAGTTCAGCGAAGCGTTAGAAAACTACAGGTAAAAATCAAATTGATAAGTATCATCACAATAACAATACAGCTCGTATACATTCATTCAGTCATCCTTTCTGAAGTGGAGAAAACGAATAAAATCTAATTCCAGATTACTTTCATTTGAAAACTTACCCTCTTTCATACTTTGCTCAACGTGATTTGATTCCGGAACTTGTAATTCTAACTCTTGTTGCATCATAATGTCTACGAAGAAATCTTCGTACTTTGCCATGGTTTTAATTACAATCGTCGCATCCTCTAATGTTAATCCTTTGTTGACATAAATGTCGATCATTTCCTGAATTTCTCCTTCCCGGAAGTTTTGCATTTCCCATTCCTCTCTCTCTCTTTCGCTAAGAATCCATTCATTATTCGCTTTGCTAGATAAGAATTCTCCAACGCCCATGCTGTTTTTTGTTTTGTTTAGTTTTGAATGATCCCAAAATATAATACCACCGATTCCAATAGTAAAAGAATAAGAACAAGAATGTGAGCAAGGTAGGTAGGTAGGTATAAAAGGAAAAGAACTACGATCAAAGTTGACTACAGTCTGAAAAATCAATAAAGAATTGGCTCCTACTGACTGAATATCAAATTTCGTACCTCAGGGCATCAGCAAAAATATTGGAAAATCCAAGAACGAGAACTGCTGAGACCGGAATACCACCTCCGGCAGCCCCAGCAACAATAGCAAATGAGGTTAAAATTCCATCAAGACCTCCAAAGATAACTGGTTGTAATAATCCACCAGAACTCTGATGCCAAGGCTCTTCATCGGTATGTTCTGGACCATCAGCGACGGCGGTTTTTGTTTCATGATATCGGCGACTGGCATCAGTATTACCACTTTCGTAAGCCAAACGGGCCGATGTTGTTTTCTCTTCATCACTACCACCCTCCTGTGATTCTCCATCTATACGGGTTGACGAAGTTTGGTGTTCCGTTCCAAGCAAGGATGATTTCTCGTTGTGTGGAGGCATTTTTTTCTTTTTCTTATTCTTAAAGTATGTATGTTGTTCCTGGTGCTACAAATTGTGGGAACACTCAGTACAAAGTGTATTGACCCTGTATCAATCAATCAGGAGATATCTTTTCGTTGCGTTGTTTTGTTGTTCCTCGCTAAGTACGGCTTACATTGTACAGTGTTGTGTTGTGTTGTACGAATGAATGAACGAATGAATGAATCATTCAGAAAAACATAAGAACCGTACCGTACTGACAGACAGACATAATTCATTTCAACCGTGTTTATTTATGCACGTTTGAAAAAATGGCAACATTAAATTCATACAATTAATTGTACAGTACTTCCGTACACCGCTTGATTCGTACGTGCTATGGTAAGGAATTATTACACAATAAAAGCGTCTTGAATCCTTAAAATCTTTGTAGAATTTTCGCTTATTTTTATTGTTTCCGTACATTTCGCATTTTGTGGGTAGATTTTAAGGTTTCAAAACGCTATTACCGGTATGCTATAATAATTCTCGGAGTTAGCGCGTACGAATAAAGCGGTGCACGGAGGAAGTACTGTAGTACAGTACAAGTCATATTCAAAACGGGAAGCAGCTAGACCACTCAGAAAGAAATTCTTCTAACTTTTCCCCATCATTTTTACCAGCCGGCAAGGTCAAAATTGCGTTCGAATCTCACATCTGTGTTCAATCTCTCCTCCTCTCTCAAACTCGTTCATACAGTGTATCATATTATTTTTGCTACGGTCATCATCTCTCATTAATACTATCGTTCCCTTACATAACAAACACAACTTAATCATGAAATCTGAGTCGTCTCCTACTACCATAGGCTCTGTTCTATTAGCTCCTTCAGCTGCCGACTTTTCGAAGTACGATTTGATGTACTACATTAAGGGAGCGCTTGCTGGTGGAATCTGCTGCTCAATTACACATGGTGCTTTGACTCCTGTTGATGTTGTTAAGACTCGTGTCCAGCTTGATTCAGTTAAGGTATGTATCTCCAAGTCTATTTTTCCTTTTGGAATTCTACTGTATACGTTTTCTAAGGCTGTCGTTCGTCCATAACGGCACAAGTGTCGTTCGCTTTCTATCGGGTCATTTTATTTCACTCCTTTCTCATCATCATTACAACTACCACACACACACACACACGTATTATTCTCATTATTTATGATATGACTTTTTTTCTACTGGCCCCTAAAATTTCCGATGTCAATGTTTAATGCTGAATTTCGTATCATAATATATATTAACATTTAAGTACACTGGTTTGATCAGTGGTTTCCGCACTATTGTTGCAGAAGAGGGAGCCGCCGCGTTAACTACTGGTTTGGGTGCAACTGCCTTCGGTTACTTCATCCAAGGATGGTTCAAATTCGGAGGAGTTGAATACTTCAAGATTAATGCCGTTCAGGCGTTAGGAGAAGAGAAGGCATGGGACAACAAGGGTTTTATTTATATCGGTGCTGCTGCCGGAGCTGAATTCATTGCCGATATCTTCCTTTGTCCTCTCGAGGCTGTTCGTATTCGTCAGGTTTCTGATCCCAATTTTGCTGACTCGCTCGCATCAGGATTCGCTAAGATGTACAAGATGGAGGGTATTGGTGGTTTCTACCAAGGTTTCGCTCCCATTTTAGCCAAACAAATCCCTTACACTTGTATGAAATTTCTTGTACAAGGTACCGCAGCTGATACCATATACAGTTCGATGGGAAAATCACCAGCTGAACTATCTGGAGCAACCAACCTTGGTGTTTCATTATTGAGTGGTGTTATTGCTGGTGTTGCCGCCGCTATTATTTCGCACCCTGCTGATACCCTACTTTCTAAGGTGAACAAGGCAGGTGCTGGTGGTGATGGTCCTTTGATGCAACGACTTTCGAATATTGCCAAGGAAGTTGGATTCGTTAATCTATGTACCGTCGGTCTTCTCCCTCGTTGTGTGATGATCGGTACACTGACGGCAGGACAATTCGGTATTTATGACACTGTAATGGGTGCCTTGGGAGCTTCGAAATACCACTTCCACGACCCAAATTCGGCCTAAAACTAGTCTGAGAAAGAGGATAACGAACGAAGATGTAACGGTAAAGGAATATAATGTATTATTTAACATTTGAATTGATACGATAAATTTAGATAACACTAGCTATTGTAAATTGAGATATAATGTACGTAGATCAAACACATTTACCCATGCTTTTGATGGTGTTAGTTGAGATTTACAGGACCAAATAAATGAAAAGACGCGATGTTCTATTAAGGATTGAAGATGCATGCTATGATACTGTAGTCATTCCAAGAATTGGTTAGTAATATATCTATTGATATAAAAAATGAATGAATCTATGAATCTATTCAATGCTTATCACCATTCGCTTGAAGACCCATCTCGAAATTTGTTTCCAATACGCTGAACACGAATCGACTCTCCTGTGACTGGGTTCGTTTGTTTCCACGCTACTTCCCGAAGCATTGTCATGTGACGTAAAGGAACACCTCTAATAATGTCGTCATTGTTGCTCCTACTTACGCACGATGGTGATTGATCCATCAATGAATGCGCTAAACGTGAATTAGAATCTTCAATCGTCCGCTCACTCTTTGGTTTGACAGGCATAGTGATACCAAACTTGTCCATAAGATGTCTTTCTAATTTCAAAATATCTATAAGTTCGAGCTTTCCTTTAAAGAAAGCAAGCTCTAACAAAATGAATAAAGGAGACAATGATAAATGAGATAAGCCACTTACCAATACGCTTGTGTTTTGGAGATATAGCCATTATCGTAGTAGTACAATGTGATACGACAACGATAGTAACAGTACGTGCTTCTTTTCTCACCTGATATTGCTCCTTCCCCCTCGCCATCAGAACCTTGGCCAAAACATAAAGACATGTCAAATACATGATCTGACCCAATTGTGATGCCGTCTAAACAAGCTGAAAATGAGGGAGAAATTATAGAATCATAAGTCAAGGATTCTTCGACCCCATCGATGCGAATAACACTTTTTTCACCATCAAAAACTACGACGTAACAATGCCACATACCAGGACCGAGTTGACCACGAATAATATTGTCACAGACTTCTTTGGTATCATCTACATCTTCTTCGTGATCGGAACCCGAATAATTGTCCGAATTGTGATCAGAATTGCGTTGATGACAATCGTGGTAGTTACAAACACCACTACTCATTGAACACATTGATGAATAATTCTCTTTATTCCCTCCTTTCCTCTGATCAATATAGTCAGCATTGAGACAAATGGGGCTTCGATCTTCACTGATATCGCCGCATATATGTCCCATCTCCATTTTTTTCTTCAGTCCCGAGAAAAAGCAACCATCTTCCGTGGCGATAGCCACACAGAAGACTGTCAAGGGGGTAGTTTCAAGTTTCTCAAAAGGAGGAGTGAATAGTCGAACTGCATGACTAGAATCGATGTTAAGGAATTGAATGCAAGGTCGAAGGATTCCCCCGGTTTGGAGACTTGGTAGACTATCAGTTTCTATAATCTTCATGTTTTGATTATTATCATGACAAGATTGTCTCACATCTAGGTCACCGTAGACATTATCATCGTCCCCATTATCGTCGTCGCCATTATCATTACCATTGTCATCATTATCAGTCATTGCATATGTTGTTCTTGTCTCCTTTGATGCGAGAATTGTTTGATGCGTATATTTACTCCACAAGACCTTTGGTAGAAACTATAACACAGTATAAAATAGAATACAATAAAACAATATATATAAGTGGAATACAAGCATCCCAGAAATGAGTTTTCAAATTATATAATGCTCTGATGAGGTCTGGCATTCGCTTAACAGTCGTTTACTTATCGGACGTACCTCTCGTTGAAGTTCCCGTCTACGTCGATTCTTTTTCATTCTCGAAATATTATAGTTTGCAGATAAGAAGTCAGTACTTGTATCGTCTTCATCCCAACACTGGCAGTATCCTTCAGGTCGAGCAACGGTTGTTCCACGAACGGCAAATGACGAATGACCGGTGCCACTCCTTTGAGAGAGTAAGCATGTGGAATAAGTTAGTGATAAAGGAATACAAGTATCTCTCCCATCGTCGCGATCCTTTCTTTCTACATTACTGCTGGAAGTGGCAATGTCACTAGTAGGAAATCGACCCTGGGTTCTTTCTATTATGTTCTTATTCAATACATAAGAGGAAGAAGCAAAACCATTAAAATCCCTGAGTCTATAGTTTTTTTGGGCCAGAAAAGCTAGCATAAAACAACGTAACACAACATAAAAGAACATAGCAAATCAAGTAGAACACTGCACTTACTTGTTGGATTCTCGTAAGGAGGGATTGGGTGTATCCAAAAGGCCTTAAAACGTCGATAGCAGCACTGTAACCGTTCCACTGGTAAACACAACTGACCGATTCAACGACTATTTTATCCTTGTTTTGTAGATTAGGCGCAACATCAACAGTTATCGATGGGGACGACGTATATTGTTTAGGTGCTCCTGTGAGGACGGTGTTGACGTATCCCATCGAACCACCAGTATTTTGATTTCTTTCACCAAAATTAAGAGTATCATTATTGTTATCGTCTTCTAGAATTGGTAACTGCTTGAACTTTATTCCATCAGGATGAAACCAGGCAACGCAGTAAGTTTCTTCTTCTATTTGTCGCTGTTGCTTATAGTGTTGTTTGTTGTATTTTTCTTGAGACGAATGCGATCTATTGGAATTTTGACAGAAATAATACCGAATCATGGAGGGCAATAGCAAGCGACAAAATAGCGATGGCGGTGGTATTAGTGCTGATAGTACTCTCCCTTCTTCTTCTTCTTCTTCTTCTTCTTCTCCTTCCCCTACGGCTCTTATGATACATTGTACAACGATTTCTCTCCAACTATGAGATACGTTTGATAAGGTTGCTAATTCTACGTTGGTAGATGCATTGTAAACTATCCACACTAAACAAGGAAGGGGGATAGTCATTTATTTACGCCACATCAATTTCGGTTGGGTGCAATGATCGGTTCGATGTCTTGCTGAATGTTCCTCTCCTCCTCTTTCTTGTTTGAGATATGTAGATGGCACGGCCATTGTACTGTTTGGATATTTTGTTGTTAGTTGTTTTGCTGTTGCCGAAGGCCCAAGATCGAAGATTGTTTAATTTCGTTGTAGGGCTACGCTACTACAATAATTGATTGTACTAGTACTAGTAGTTACAGTCCTATTAACTGTTATGTTACTAGTACCCCCTAGAAATAAAATACGTACTAATTATGCCCACAACTTTGCAACACGATGAGCTAGTAATGCAATGATAGGCAACTTATTACAGAACAAAGATTCTTGTACTGCAATCTTCATCAATTCATCTGAAGTGCCTTCTACGTTTATTTTGTTGTTGTTGACAATGATGAAGATGATGTTGACAATTTGCTAGAGGCTGTGTTTGTTCGTTGTTTTTTCTATTATTATTAGAACAACAGGGAGATCTAGAATGTGATATGACACTTCGTATTATCAATGATAAGATCATGATTATGACTGCCTACTAGTTAATGTAGAATGACTAATCTATAGAATCCTTTGTAGATATGATTGCATTTGATATGATTGTATCATTTTGTATCAGTATTCATTCCTATGCATGATGGGTTACAAGTATCAACACCTGAACCATTCCAATTTTATGCTACATTATATTGCCTTGTTCCTTGAGGTAGCATCAATGGCACCCTATCAATAATATGTATGTGCACTCATGTTAGTAGATGAATTCATTTTCCCATTCTATCTAACTAACACCATCCTGTTGTTCTAACTAACATTGATGGAGTGGTAGGCAATCAATTTGTATCAGTTGATAATTAATATGCCATGCTTCCTTTTGTTGAGTAGTGCTGTTTGATAATATTAGCTAAAAAGTACCATACCTTCCAATCCCGTTTTATTTCCCAATTCTCATTGAGGAGAAAAAGTTTCCCAATTGCACCACTCGTTATGATGCTAGCAAACAAGTTGGCACTGTGCCACTACTATCTAGTTAGTAAAAGAGCGTGTTGTTGGATTTATGTGATCGAACAAATGCAATCTTTTGCACAACAGTTCTTTGTTTCCATCTTTTTGTCCTAAATAAGTACATAAAATAAGACGAATAACAAATAAGTACTTAAAATAAGACCGAATAACACGCAATCACGCCACATCAAAAGAAATACTATTTGTTGGTAACAGGATATCATCCATCAACGAACCTACTACTACTGTAATTTATCTTCTCATCATATTTCAATGGCCAAACTGAGTTAATAATGAATCAAGTCTGACAAACAATGCAATTGGACGAAACTGTACTTTTTTATTTTCATTTTATATTTAATACGAGATTATGATGGCTACAATATTACCTGCTGGGATCAGATGAAATAGTAGTCGTTGGGTGAGATTTTCAGCAGCAAAAGAAACTCTGATGTTATTATATTAAAAATATTGGCAATTTCAACCATACTTTTAGATAACCATATTAGCAGCCTTCTCCTTCACATCATCGATACCACCAACCATGTAGAAAGCTAATTCTGGAAGATGGTCGTAATCACCGCTGATAATTTCTTTAAACCCTTTAATGGAATCTTCAAGAGAAACAAACTTTCCTGCAGTTCCTGTAAAGACCTCGGCGACGTGGAAAGGTTGCGACATGAATTTCATTACCTTACGGGCACGGCTAACGGTCAACTTATCATCTTCCGAAAGTTCATCCATTCCCAAAATAGCAATAATATCTTGCAAACCCTTGTAATCTTGGAGAAGCTTTTGAGTGGCACGGGCTACTTCGTAGTGCTCATTTCCGATCACACGAGGGTCGAGCATACGAGAGGTGGAGTCAAGAGGATCGACAGCAGGGTAGATACCAAGTTCAGCAATAGATCGTGACAGAACAGTTGTAGCATCCAAATGAGCAAAAGTTGTGGCAGGGGCAGGATCTGTAAGATCATCAGCAGGTACATAAACAGCCTGGACGGATGTAATAGATCCCTTTCCGGTAGACGTAATACGTTCTTGTAATCCACCCATATCGGTGGCAAGTGTAGGTTGGTAACCGACGGCAGATGGGATGCGCCCAAGAAGAGCGGACACTTCGGAACCAGCCTGGGTGAAACGGAAGATATTGTCAACGAAAAGTAACACATCTTGTCCTTCTTCGTCACGGAAGTACTCGGCAATAGCTAGTCCGGTAAGAGCGACACGGGCACGGGCACCTGGGGGCTCATTCATTTGACCGTACACCAAAGCGGCCTTCGATCCTTCGGTTGATCCAGAGGCTTCATCAATTTTGATGACACCACCCTCAATCATTTCATGGTACAAGTCATTACCCTCTCGAGTACGCTCTCCGACACCGGCGAAGACGGAGTATCCACCGTGATTCATAGCAATGTTGTTAATCAATTCCATAATAACAACGGTCTTTCCGACACCAGCACCACCGAATAGACCAATTTTTCCTCCCTTGGCATAAGGGGCAAGAAGATCAACAACCTTAATACCAGTTACAAGAATATCTTGGCTACGTCCTTGTTCGGTAAAGGTAGGGGCGATCTATGGAGAGGGGCGTACTTCGCAATCTTTTTATCAGGGAAGATAGGTCCTTTTTCGTCTACAGGTTCTCCGATGACATTAATGATACGACCCAAAGTTAATGGTCCGACCGGGACTTGAATAGGGGCACCCGAATCGACACACTTTTGTCCACGAACGAGACCATCCGTACTTTCCATAGCAATTGTTCGGACAGTGTTTTCTCCCAACTGATAAGAGATTAATATATATGATAAATAATTAATTATATTCAATCGATCAAAGCGTATCATGAATATTCGATAGTCAGGAAGAAAAAACGCACTTATGAGTTAAATCTTATTAGAAGCGTTTCCGTCATGCACCATTTACCTGTGTTATCACATTAGCACTCAACATTATATACGTAAATTGCACAAAATAAATTAAATAGTGTACTTACATGCTGGGCAACTTCCAATACTAATCTCTCATTTCCTCAGCTACTTCGACCTCTAAGGCATTCAAAATCTTGGGAAGTTTATCCGGAAATTGAACATCGACAACAGCACCAATTACGGTAGTAACCTTACCGTATTCAAGGCAGCAGCCGTAGTACTGCTGTATGTACGAAACCCGCTAAAATCAAGTGAAATTTAATTAATCAAAATAATGAAAAAAGCAAAGAATAACACCAACAGTGAGATCATAAATTATTAACAAGAACCGTCTGATACAACTTCACCAAAAAAAAGAGAGAGAGAGAGTAAAAATGATAGGACGATAATGCAATTTTTTGGGGGAGATAACGTAAAGCGACCGACCCCCCGATAATAACAAAGATCGCCGAAAGCTTCGCCTCAATGACTATGTATGCAGCTCTCAGGCTAACTGAAATTGCTATTCAAAACAAGTTGACCATGGAATTTCGGCATCAGCGTACTAACACAATGATTTCTTCTTACCTTGTTGAGCGAAACGTCGAGCGGCAATCATCTTTGAATTGTTTATGATATTGCAACGAAAGTTATAATTGTATGGTTAGCCAAGTGTAACGGAATATTTTTGAGGGTCCTCGTTGAATTGTTTGTTTTGTTAATCTTTACGTGAGCGCGCAGCTGGCACGAAAATGCAGATTAATGGCGTGGTAAGCAACAGCTACTATAGCTGCGCGGCTCCTATCCTCGGAATGAAAGCAAACACGCACTACAAATACACCAGTGCACACTTTGGGGGGATTTTTAGAGGGAATAAAGAAAACCGCAACGCAATAACTGGAAGGTAACTATTTGATGCATTACACATCCCTTTCGAAGGATTAAGACCAACCCATCACGATGCTGTCTCGATCGTCCTTTGTAGCAAAGAAAGTCTTGTCGAGGACATCAGTCCTTGGCGCAAGTAGAGCAGCGGCAGCCCGAACCTTTAGTAGTGAATCTGAGGCAGCCGCATCTTCTGTATCGCTCAACTTCAGCGTACCGTACGAATCGATCTACAATGGTGCATCGGTCGAACAGGTCATTATTCCCGGTGTAGAGGGAGAATACGGTGTTACTGCCAATCACGTTCCTTATGTCGCTCAAATGAAACCAGGCATTTTGACAGTTATGTTTGATTCTTCTGAATCGGAAAAGTATTTCGTTGCAGGTGGTTATGCCGTTACTCATGCTAATTCAGTGACCGTAAGTTATTATTACTACTTCATTCTATAAATTCATCTGAGAAATATTGTCACCATTTTATTTGCGGCGGGGATAGTTCGATATTTCGATAGTTCTGTACAATTTCGCTGATCTCATCTAACATCGTTTTCTTTCTTAAATTTATACATATAATCTATCTATAATACTTGGTTAACTGCTGCTACTCCTAGGATGTCGTTTGTGTGGAAGCTGTAAAGGTGGATGATCTTGATGTAAGCGTTGTTAGTGCTAATTATGAAGCAGCAAAGAGCGCAGCTGGATCGGCCACTGCTGGATCGCAAGAAGAGGCGGAAGCTCAAATTGATATGGAAGTGAACAAGACGATGGGTGCAGCTCTAGGAGTAACCTTAGGATAGGATACATGGCAAGACAATTATTTTTAATTAATACATTATTTTCAACTATCGTTATCGTGAGTGTGCCTATTAGAAATCATGAATTGAATAACTAGTACTAGCTTCGTAGATTCCAGTATATAATAATCAATCACGACCACAAGACGAGTCTACCAGATTTATCTACGGTCGCAACTTGTTGTCCATTATTTCCTCCTCTGCCCCACGCCAATCCACATACTCCTGTATCATTATGACCACATTCCAGTTTTCGTATCAATTTCCCATTCTCCGCATTCCATACAAAAATGAAACCATTTGAAGAAGAACCAGAAGCCACATACGCACCTTTTTTTAATAACACACAGAAAACGGATAGAAGGCGAGAAATAGAAATCGTAGTATAGCAGGACAGAAGCAAAAATGTACACCATGAGCTACACGAGGATAGTAATATTTATACCACACACGCACACACACACAACATATATATATCAGAAAATACCCGACATAATTAGATGCAACTATCTCACCATCAGGACTGAAGACACTTGATGACCAATTATACGATGTTTGAAAGTCTCCGTGGCTGAATTCGTGAATAGCTTTGCAGGTGCGGATGTCCACGATCTTGATTCTGGAATCCATACCATTTGTCATGATCTTGGAGCTGTCTAAAGGATTTAACTGAACCGACGTTATAGCACTTTCGTGTACATCTTTATAAAGTTAAATTATGATCATTGAAAATTAATGAAAGAAAAGAGATCGACAAGCATTGAGAGTAAGTTACATTTTGGTATAAGTTCCACTAATTTATCCCAGATGGTATACGCACTCTCGATCTCGGCACTTTTTTGTGCCGTTCTAATATCCCACAATCGAAGCCCCCATCTACGTGACCAGATACGACCGTGTACGAATCATCTGCTACGTCGATCGAGTTCGCAGTCGAATTGAGACTTATGTTGGTCGTTTGTCGATATGTTTGTTTTGAAATGTCCCAAACTATCATTTGGCGATCTGCCGAAGCAGTAACAATTCCTTTCGCTGTGCCCAAGAATCTAACGCTAGTTATCTTGTTAGCATGTCCAACTAGTTGATGAACCATCCGCTGCGATTTGATATTCCAAACCCTAACTGTTTTGTCACTTCCACCGCCCGCAACAAAATGATTCGTAACGTCACATGAAATGATAGAATTGCTACTTCCTCCCTTAAGTGTTGCAATAACTGAGCTATTTGATGTGTTCCAAATCTTAACAGTCCCATCGCTCCCGCCTGTCGCGAGATCGGTTCCCGCATCATCGTACCTTGATATTTTTCGGGAAAATGAGTTGAATGATCGTCGATTGATATCGATTTCCGTTAACGATGTTAGAATTCAATAGACGATTCTTTCTAATAGCAACAAAACCTAGAATGTTAAAGCTCTACTACTTCCATTTCCTTGACGAACAGTTCAAAATGGTATTATTACGTACTTACCTGACACATACAGCCTCTTTTCGATGGGCCTGTATGATTTGTTTCGGTTCCGAGGGTACAACAATCGATAAAGAGCCGAATTTTCTTCTACTAGTACTGCTAGTACTACTAGTACTATTGTTGCTGCTACTACAATCCCTCTCGAAATGATCAGACATTTCCTTTTGATTCAATTTGTCGGATGGTGTTTTTATTGTAACTGTAGCTTCAGTTGATGACGATTTATTGGTTGCTTCTTTTGTACTACCAGCCAAGCCAAACCAACTTTTTCGTTTCTCTTCTTGTTTCCTGAGGGATCTCAACATGTCCGTTTCTCTCTTAAGTTGCTCCACCGTTTCGTTCAGACTATTCACTTCGCTCGACAAGCGATCCTTCTCATCTATGAATCGCGCCTCGAATTGCCGATTCTCCTTTTTCAAAATGTAATTTTCTTCTTGTAGTATCCGAATTGTATCCTTTAGACCAGTATATTGCTGTTCGGCTAGTTTTGTTCGTTGTTCACCATCGCTAACCTTGTTGGTCAAGTGTTCCAAGGCTCGTTCCTGCTGTTCATTTTCTCTATGCAGCATCGAGAGGTTCCGTTCTTGAGACTTGTATAAATCTCTGAATTCGTCCCGAGATTTGGTGGCATTTTCAATGCTTTCTGTATCTTTTAGGTGACGTTCATCTTGATCCTTAACTTGACTTTGAATGTGTTCTAATTTTTCCATTAGTTTTCGTTCGTTCTTTAGAGCCGCGGATTCAGCATAATGAAGAACAACTTTCTCGTCATCGTCGTCGTCGTCGTCGTCGTCGTCATTGTTACCGTCGTCGTTGATTCTATTATTTTTATTCTGTGCGACAACTCTCTGTTGTATTTCTTCTAAGGCTTCTTGATGGACTACAATCTCTCTTTCCAAATCTTCGCATTTGCTATGCCAGGCATCGACTTCCTTTGAAAGAATAGTGTTGGAATCGTGTATAGCCACGAACGGAATAGTTTCTCTCGCATTACGGTCTAGTATAAGTCTGATCAGATCAGTCATCGACAAATTGTATCTCAAGGAAATAACAAAGCGCTACCTTCGAAATTGGAGTAGGTCACAACAGCAGCAGCAGCAGCAACAACAACAACTATAATCGATTATCCCTATCTGAAATTAATGACGTTAATTCTAACTAGGCGTTCAATGAATTCTAATAATGGTCGACGACGTAAAAGTGATGTTAATTCAGTAGATGTTGTGATTTTTAGAAAAATCGAAAGATATGAATTGGGTCACGGTCTAAAAATACTCGTAACAATAATATTCTACCACCGTACCTACAGTACTGTATTTATTTATTACTTCCTCCAGCGAACGTTTACTTCGTACGCTATAGTGAGGGATTTTCACACTATAAAAGCGTGGAGAGTGAGTCGAAAACTTCAAGATCTTATTTTATTTTTTAATTTCCTGTCATTTGGATAGATTTTAGCTCCGATATTAAGGGTTCTCCACGCTTTAGTGCGTCTGAATTTTTATAGCGATAGTGCGTACGAATTAAGCGTTCGCTGAAGGAAGTATGATGGTACTTGTACTTCGTATCTATATTATTACCTGTCTATTTATTTTTAGTAGGATGATCTAATACAACTAGACTAGTTCGATTAAAAAAGATTTAAAATCGATTTTTGCTCAATCGTTATCCGTGATATTTGTAAAACTACAAAAGTAGTGTCGTACAATGCTCAGAACTTTACGACAGCTTAAAACAATGTACATGATTATTTAGCAAGAACCAAGCAAAGATGACATTGTCGACAACTGATGTCGGAAGTCATACAACCAGATGTAGGAAAAAGGAGAATCCAAATAATGTATCAT
The DNA here is from genome assembly GCA_900095095.1 of Fragilariopsis cylindrus CCMP1102. Classification (NCBI taxonomy): domain Eukaryota; phylum Bacillariophyta; class Bacillariophyceae; order Bacillariales; family Bacillariaceae; genus Fragilariopsis; species Fragilariopsis cylindrus. The sequence goes on from FMBT01000293.1 coordinate 758,862, forward strand.
CCCCGTTGGAGAAGTGCAGTTTCGCGTTCCATTTGATCCTTTTTCCTGTTGGTGTAGCCTATCTTCTTTGGGTGATGGCCCCGAAAGAGTGGATTGAAACATCTATGTAAGGCAGAAAAATAAATGTTGCTGAAAACTTGTTCAGTTAATCTTGGCGAAAGTCCTCCTGTTCTTCTTACATTTAGCCGATTCTTGTGCTACTACATACACAACTTGTACCGGTATTACTTGGTAAAACAGGGGTGTTAGCTACTACCTTAAGAAAGACTACGCATTTTACTTTCCCGTCACCGCTCTGTTCCTCTTCTTTGCTATCCCCCTTATTTATGCTGCTTTGAACTCTTTCACAGTGCCGAAGTTAAGTTCTACGGACACTATCCAGGACATATACACAAGATCGTCTACAATACCACATCCATCGTCCAAAAACTTATCAACTCCTGAGTAAGTGTATTTAGTTGCTGCTGCTAGTATTTGTTTGTCAACTATCGTAACAGCCAGGTCTATTCATCTTACTATATTTCTCTGCAATTATATATAGATCTACCTTGCCAGAAATTTGCGATCTAGATCCAACAAAATTGGTTTGGTATCACCCCACCCAATGAACAAAATGGAAAATGGTGATCAACTGCCTCTATCAATATAAATATACGAGTGGTTGTAAAATTCAACATTATTTAAAAGATACAGAGAGATACAATTAGATCAAAAAGAAACGTCATCTAGTGAATTGACTGCTTCGCTCGACCCGTTGATGTTAGTGGGGATGTCTTTGTATCTTTCGATTTAATCTCCTACTGTTATCGAACGTAACGCGTACAAATTCACTTGTTATTACTGTAGCACTATTATTACATGTTTACTCAAGATTTCGTATGCACGGAAAAGAGAATCTCGCACACGTCGTCAGAAATTGCCTACATTATCCCCGCATTACCGCTGCGTATTCGTTTGATCGAAGTGACATGGAGGAGGATCAAGAACATGGCTGTGCAAAAACTGCAACGGCAGGAGAGATCAATCCAGCACGGTGGCGTCTCCTTCGGCATCTACCGAAATCGTCAGAAACAACGGGATTTAGGATTCGAACAATCCGCTAATAACTTAGTATGGCATAGTTGTATGAATGGAAAGTGACGAATGGCTCTAAATCGTTCTGAAAGAATAAATTATATAATTATTGATAATTTTTTCAATATTAAAAGCACGGTGTAGCGTAACTAAATGGGAAATAAATATCATGTTGATGCTTTTTCTTCACCTACTGTACGCATCTAATTGACTAGGGTCATCTCCATTTTCTCATTGTAACTGTAATTAAACTGTATTCTAATTGGTAAAGTTCCTTCAACTCATTGTGTACATGGTGTGTCCAATAATGTCTGATCTTGTATGTATCTTCCCTCTATATTTGATAATATATATATTGTATGTAACATGTTATTTCAAAGCTGCTGTGCCGCTCCTCCCTGTCTTACAAAGACAGAGGAGTCAACAGTCGACCTGCCTAATATATCTATTGATAACTGCACTATGAATTATTTGTTGTGAAAAAACTCACAAAACTGAGTGTGGTTGGTTTCTATTGTACTTGCTTCCCTAAGAATCTGAGTAGCTATTATATCAATTGATATAGGTTAGTATGCAAAAATTGCTGCCTTAGAAGATTGATTTTGGTTGTTCCTTTCAACAGGGTTAACCATGTGATGATGTGATGCTAGTAGTGCTTGTTCTATGAAAAACTTTATTCTGGTCAGAGGTTAGGTAGTGCCAGTTGATTATGCAGATTAGTTTGGCACACACTTGGTCCAAACACTTTAAGTGGATGTTACTCATACTCTCTTATTATTTCTTTAGTCTATGATAACAAGCAAAAATATACTAACAATGCATTGGGAATAATTATTTATTCCCTGTCAGCTTATTTCTCTAATATTTACCACCGGCTGAGATTGTTCCAAGAAGACTTGGTTTTCTTTGCTTTACCTAGCTACTCTAATCGGAATCCTGTTGTTAACAACCAGTATATCTTTTTGAAGTGTAACTCACACTGTATCTTATCATTTGAGTCTTCAAGATTATTTATAGTATTGATGGTGGCCCACTAGAGCATTGGTAGGAATTGGTGTTTTCACCAGTTTTGTAAAGGATCTCACCAAAATCTATACACTCTATAATCTACAGCACCAAAATATAACAACAGAGAGCAAGCATAGCAATCATTACTGCCACACACCCACATTAAAATCAATCATCATCAGCAAAAACACGAAACTGAGTGGTTGATGGACAATTGATCAACTCCACACTTCAAACATTCAACTAGCAGATCTTATGCTATAGCCATAGAGTTACAATTGATGTGGTTTTCTTAGAGGTGTAAGTCCTTTTTTTTGTGTGCTCGTTGATCCATTACAGCATGAGATATTAGTATTTAAAGTAAGTTACATCTTCAATTTCTTTTATTGACTTTGACTTTGACTAGTATCAACTAATATAGTCCCTCACCCACTTTTTTAAATATTGCTTGAATCTTTCCTCGTTCATTCAGCATTTATTTGTAAGTTACTGTGTATGAAAATTCAAAATGCATTGAGCACTTTTAGAAAAACAACTTCACATACAGTACAATTGTACTTCCAAGTACTTGAGGCCTGAAGTCTATTGGATGACTAGATCTACGTTAACTTGTGGAGATAATTAAGTAATTGTCGGAGGATACTCACCCCTTCTTCTTGCATCTATACCTGGTGGGGAAACTAAAAGTCAGGCGAAAAGAAAGCATGGTCATCGCAACTACAACCACCAATGCAAATAGGAATAATACTGTTCGATGTGGCAGCGCACCTCCCAGTAGACCGGCGCCGTTGTCTTCGACTTCGGAAATGACACGGAGTAACTTGAAATCATCAAAAACATTCTCACTGCAGCTCCCTCCTAAGACACCCTCGCAGGTGAAGAACGCTACAATGTTGGTAAGGAAACGGAGGGCACCCTTACCGAAAACAAGAAATACAAGACGCAACGAAGATACAAATAGTAAAAACTATAATTGCTCAGTGGCAATGTCCCGGACGGAATCTATCCTAGTGTCTTCGGCAGGTGATGTCATTGTTTGCAGATGTAGAAGATCATCGACACCATTTATCCCACCTAAGGCTCGAGATTCTCTAGATGTTTGGGACAAACAATTCCCTTGTTGTGACACAGAACTTTTAAGCAACATAGATGGACCCTGGTCTCCAGTTTTGGAAAATCTACCCGCGCAAGATAAGGGTCAAGCAAGAGCTGGATCGGGAAATCAGATTAGCACTACGATTAGCACCAATACCGAAATCTCAACGTACGAATGGGAACAGAACAATCATGTTAGCAGTAGTAGCACCAACAACAAAGGTGTATTCGGAATAAACGGACTCAAAGGAGGCTCATTAAGCAGCGATCACAACGAGACGCTGCATGATTATATGAATGCGGATTCCTCTGCTGGGCGAAGAGTAGGTAAAAAGTCTGAAAGAAGCAGCATCAATGACAGTAGCAAGGAGGATCGCACAATAGAATTGATTGGTACGGAATCAAAAGAAGAGGATGCATCGAGTCACAGTAGTACTTGGGATAATAACATTGGTGGTGACTTGATACTATCTCTTCCAAGCTTTGACTATTCACACATAATTGATGGGCATAACGACATGATACCACTGAAAGAGAACGATAAGCAAGGAATAAAAATAAAAAATAAATTTACACATGATAAAAATACTCGACAAAAACGAAAGCAGCCGAAGTCGGTCAACCCATCCACCATCATAGAATCACGAACAGAGAACAAAGCCGGAAGACGAAATGATTCCATCCTATCGCTAGAGGATGAACAAAAATTCTTCCACGGAGTTCCAATTTTTCTCTCTACTCTTTCACAAATACGAATTAAAAAGATCTCGGCGAATCCATTGGGTGCTCACGTGTTAATGATCTCAGAAGAAGCACTTTTGTTCACTTATGGCCTCAACCATCGTGGTCAACTTGGAATCGGATTCAAATCTGAAATCAAAAACAAACAGAGAGGATTCCACACCACACCGACATTGATTACTCCTTTGCTTGAAAACGGAGGCAAGGCAATACATTGTGCTGCTGGAGTTGACCATTCATTAGTTGTCGTTTCGACTGAAGGTCGGAGATTGCAAAAGCTTCAAACAAATCCTGGTGTAGCTCATTCGGATCATTGCGTCGAATCCTTTCGTGTACCGAATTCACCTATTAAAACATGCCTCGGTGGCAAGCATAAACTCGGCAATGATAAGCAAAGGGTCGTAGACGATCGGTTACATTTTCCCGAAAAATCTGTACAGTATCATCAAGTTTATGCCTTTGGTAGGAACAATTTTATGAAACTTGGTCTGGTGCGGCCACATTTAAATGATCAGAACACAAAAGGAGAAAATGCAAAAGACGTAGTTTTGCCACGGCGTGTAGGTCTTCACTGTACTGTTTGGCCACAGGAAGGGAATTTCACTGATGTATCTCTTCCTTCGCAGGGTGTTTTCGACATAGCAGCTTCCGCGGAACATTCTTCTGCTTTGGTACGAAGAGCCACAGGTGACATCGAAGTTTACATGTGGGGAAATGCATCTCTTGGAGCCTTGGGTATATCGCTTAATCTAAAATCTCAAGAGATTCGTGGTGAAATAGCACGTAAGCCCTCCTTCAAGACGAAGAACATTACATCACTACCGACAATTGTAGAAAGCCTTTGTCATCGACGAAACGTTAATCCACAGTCTCCCTTTCCAACACAAGTCTCTCTTGGTCCATACTGTTCCTTTGTTGTAATGTCGAATGGCAAATGCATGTCATGCGGCTTTAGCGCCGAGGGCATGCTAGGACAAGGCTACAATAAAACATACTCTGCGGAACCTAGTGAGGTATTTTTGACACAATTAGATGGTGATTGTGGACACAGCAACCGCATTGTGTCCGTCAGTGCCGGAGCGTTTCACGCACTTGCACTCATCGACGATGGGAATGTCTACTCCTGGGGTATAAACTCAAATGAGCGTCTCGGCCTTGGAACCTTTGATTATTCCTTTCTGGCCCCCAGCATATCCGCTAGAAAAGAAAATTTGGTTGTGATTGAATGGGTTCCACAAAGAATTGATGTTGGTGGTAAAAAGAAGGATACCACGAATAGCAGTTACAATAACCCCAAAAAGGTTACAACGAGAAATAGAGTAACTTTAGCCTGTGCTGGCTACGACAGCTCTTTGATAGTGACGGAATCTGGGCAAGTACTATCCTTTGGAAAACGATCTGGGCGTCTCGGTCAGGGTGAAATATCGTCCAACGTGTCTACACCACAACCATTATACGGTGGATTGCATCTCTTCCACCAGAGATGCAAGGAAAAGCGTAAGAAATCAACGCAGATACATCAAAGAAGCATTTCTACCTCAGTAATGAAATAATTACTGAAAAAGTTTCAATAGTTCTATATTCTTCTTCTTATCGTATTGTTGTTCCAAGCCTTCATGTATACAGTAGCCATTGCAATCTTCTCTAAAAGAAATGATCAACAACAACCTTTTAGTACAACACTACAAAAATATGAAAATCGTGTGTCCTGAAAGTACATGCGGTAAGTTGCCTGTCCATTTTCACACATCTATAAATGTTTGTGTGTGTGTGAGTGTGTGTGTCTGTGTTCTTTCCAATTTTGCTAGTCCTGATAGGACGCAAAAAGAATGATAAGGAATGAATGTTGCAGCCAACAAAGTCCCTTCGCCAATATTAGGTCTAGCTTCAGAATATTATTCATTCCCAGTCGAAATGATAATTCTTACATCACACTGACTACATGAGTTTTCTATCCTTTTATTCTTCCTACCAAGCTTGACCCAAACAAGCAAGATGGCACCATGAGCAATAGTCAATGGTGTGAACAAATTCTGACGAATCAATCTAGTTTGAAAGTGCATTTTTTATAAGGATCTCATAAGGGCGTCGATTAATAAGCCTAGACCAGCATGACAAATTCCAAGCATTTCTCTGGAAGGTAAACTACTGCAAAACTAGTCGTCTCGCAGCTATTTTTTTAGTAAGCTGGACATCTTCCCTCTACAAACTAAAATTAATCATAAAAAGTCTCTGTTCCAATGAGCAATTCTTGCAAAACGATCTTGTTAGATTGATTTCTTCCGTTTATTTCTTTGTGTGTGCTTTTGGCTGTAAAGTTTAAGAACCTTGACGTCTCTCAAAAAAAATCGCTGTGTAGGTTTGTCGTGTTCGATAAGCTCAGTTCATAACAGCACTAACGACCAAAAAAATAGAAGTATCGTAAGGGCTAAAACAGCAGCAGATTGAACAAAGAATGAAACTGATTACCATACCCACGGTGTGCTTTCTTTAAGATTCGTAGCTAAGACCCTACGTCAACAGAGCTGATTGTCGAAACCAGCGAAAAGGCTATAGGAAGCTTTCGTGTAGTGCAGGCAAAAATATATGGTATCAAAGCATTCAGTAGTCATGATGTGTTCAGACTTGATTCCATTGAAATACTCATAGCGTGGTGGAAAAGGTTCAAATTCTGAAAAAGACCAGAGATTCGAATACTTTAGCATTATATCCTATAAATCTAGCATCGATTCATAGGCTTAACTGTCCGATCGATTTTATGCTATATTTTTCATCTAACACATGATGATCCCTGGATTGCGATTCAAGCAAACGCAACCCAGGGAAAAACGGCTCGATCTTCTTTAGATTGAATGCCTTTTTATGTACACAAGATCACTGCTTGCTACTATAGCCAAAGTAGTCGTTTCTGAAGCAGGTTGGTCAGAATTCAGAACTAACACTACACAGGAGGATGTTATCAAGTTGGCGACGGGATAAGGATAATTGCAGGTGATTTTCAGTGTAAAACCTACCTTCATTTGAAAATTATATTGAACTAGAGATATCAAGACGAGAAGGATAAAAAGATCTATTGTAGGCTTTGCTCATCGTCGTTACAAAGACGTTTTTGTTCTCTCTATCACCACAGCTATGCTGCTAAAAGTAACGATGATAAGCAAGAAGAATCAACCTGTTGGAAACAGGAGGTTACATGAGTTTAAATCTGTCTGTCAAGATAGTCAGAACTTTTGAAAGCACTGGAGTATCGACTGGTAGAAGACAAAGCCTTGTTAACACTATGAAAATGATTTCAGTAGATTTGATTTGGCTACATTCTTCCGTCATTCTCGGCAACTACAAAGGTCAACTCTGAAAACATCATCAATAACATGCGTAAAAAGTACAGTGTGAAAAGACACAATATTGCAGAAGTTCCTAAACATGCCTATCAACAGCAATCAAAATTGTCCTAATTCCTCCAGGAAAGTAAGGCGTATAAAGTAACGATTAGGCAACTTAAATCGCAACACACTCAAAATGAATGATTGGACTCCACTTCCTAACCTTCTAGAGAGTTTCAATTTAGGTTGAAAGATACAAAAGCAACAACAGACTTTAGAGCTATTGATCTGATATTTTGGTCTTAGAACGGGCTCGAGCCTGGACACAATAGGGAGCAGTGCTACTCATTTCGAGTATTGTACGTGATTCTTCAAGTTCTCCAATGAAACCTTCACATATATGGAGAAAGCATGAAGATAAACGAAAAGGAAAAAACGATTCTACTGCAACTTCCTGCAGCTGAATCAGGAAAGAAAGTATAACTGTTCATATCGAACAAAAATCGTACGACCAATGGTTCGGGCAGTTGAAGAATCAGTTTGACTGACTTCAACTAGAACCACGGCACTTTTGTTGGGGGATATCCTGCGGTGTAAATTAAATACCAGAGGGAAATTTAGTCTTAGTATCATCAGGATATTCAAAGTCAAAGCTTATCAAGTCGTTCCACTACTGATAAATTGGGTCGAACGAAGAAAGCAGAGTCAATGCTTAGCAGTCGTACCCGGTAGAAAAATAGATTTGCGAACGATATCATAGTTTTTGATAGGAGGTAAAGCTATCAGATTAAATTGAGTGTCCTCAACTGTAGTGTGGTGCATCAAAAACCAAACTTTTCGGCAATGACGGCATTGCGGCTATCATAACTGGTGCTTGTTCGATGCGTGATGTTACAATTGATTTAATTACAAGAATTGTTTCACTTGCAATCTTTTTGTATTCCAGTTTATTTTGTTCCTGCGCAATCATTTATGCCAGAGACTTTTCTTAGCTAACACAATTATTTTTGTTGAGTCGCTTCTTTTCCACAAAACCTTTTTGAAAGCAAATTAAGTGGGAAACGTTCAACCGAACTTGTCGCAACATCGAAAAATCTCAGTCAATTTTGGACGAAAGTTGGCCTACGGAATGTGAATATGTTAATTTCTCAATTTTTGCGGGACGTCAGGTTGTACGGGCTCAACTTCGCTTTCTGAGTACCGGATGCAGCTGTATTGATGCAATGAGTTACATCAAACACTGTTGTTATAAATAGTCATCATGAATTTTTGGCAATAGCACCTGGTAACATATTGATAGAGTTTCTTTTTGGTGCTCCTTTAGCTTATTGCACCAACAAAGACGCATCATCAAGAAGACAGCGTAACTGATCAGTCGAAGAATACTACGAGTATACAGGGACACAAGCTAGAATGGTACTATATTTGTAGAAGAAAAATCGATGGTTTCAGCTCAACTTCGTGTCAATTACTCCATCAGTTACAGGTTAAATTTGCCGCTGAAATCAATCGCGCCGGTGCTGAAAGTTTCAAAGGAGCAGTAGATTTGCATATTATAGGCGAAGTTGGTATCAATCTCACATTACAACTCGGATATTTTTTCAAAAGAGGTCGGTTTGCAGTAAATATCACAGCATGTTCAAATCGGGAACATGATTGATCATCTATCATCGTATTTAACTGTAGCAGTGTTTTTCTTTCTGATATACTTCTGTATGATCTGCTCAGTTACAAAAGAGGTTGGATCTTAACATTTTCGCACTGTCATCTTGTCAATCGGAAGAAATTGTCGGTTCTAGTTCTACTGCCCGCAACTTACTGTGTTTGGATTGGATATTCTGTAATGAGTGGATAAACTACTTTTGTAGTTGCTTTTGTGTATAGTTCCTCCCAGGACTCAAAGTTGAACTTTGTGGCATGAAGGTGCGCCTTCTTTGTGGTCGGTGGGAGCCGCATATTCTAACATACAGTATATGGTCTTCATATATCCAAAAAAAACACTAAAAATACACCTGATTGTGTCCTGGATCCCTTTAACGGCCGGACGGTGCATTAAAATTGCAACGATATCTGTTGATACTGTATCCGTATTTGTGACTATACTAATCAATTTACAATCCTTCCCATTTTTATGCACCTCTTTTGGTGACTCGAAATTTGCATGCCAATCCTATCTATAACCTAGCCAAATTTTTCCTAAATGACCAAATTACATTGGGTCTTTTCCTCTCTATTGACCAGATTAACTTCTAAAATCAGCGTTTTACTCAAATGATCGTCATGGGCTACATTCTAATCTATTCCCACTGTCATGTTGATGTGAATGAGTTTCTTTGTGTAATTGAAATGTACATGAAAAAATTCTCCCTGTCGTTGTGTGCAGTCAAGAAAGCTCACATTGGGGCTCTGAATCTTTTTCTTCCTACTGACAAAATTAACTGCTAAAATGAGGCACCTCTTTCTACTCAACTGACTGCAATGAGGCTATAGGCGAATGAATTGTCATTGTCATGTTGATGTGAATGAGTTCTTTTTTTAATTGAAATGTACATGAAACAATTTTTCCTGTGGTTGTGCGCAGTCAAGAAAGCTCACATTGGGTAAACAAAATGCACTACACAAGACATACAAGTCAGCAAAGTTAAACATTCTTTGTGTTCGAATATAGGAGTGCAGATAGCAAAAGTCATAGAAACTACCTTTCCCTCTACTACAGGTATAAAATCTGATGCATTTCACAAACAATGGGCAAAACAGAAGCTATTAATCTTCTTATTAATATGGTAATGGTTGCTACTCACTTCCCTAGATTATAGACTGCTGCAGTTTTCTACCAGGCTACTCACGCTTCTTGAGTATGGATCTATATTTTGATGAAGAGATGCTGATTCTTCCTGTATATGTCTCTATGGATATTGCTATTGCAATACAATGATCTTTTCAAATGCAAAAGGTTGTGTTATATCAACACACTTGTTCATTCAAATAAGGACTGATGGTGATCAGGAGATTGGGCTCAATCATTATATGTGTAGATTCCTACTGAAAGGACAACTTCATTCATATAGGTGTGGTTAACTGCGCCACTTTATGGGGCCCATTTTTCTGGGGGTGTAATTCCCTCAAAAAGTGGACTTAGTACCCCCATCTTGGGACACAGTATGCTCCCGTTTAAAGGCACCTGTCGTTTTAATAAGTGAAAATACGCAAAG